>AJMS01010225.1:0-15821 GCA_000263175.2 Phaeosphaeriaceae sp. UM 1110
GTGTAATATGAGGAAGTTTACTGATACTGGATGCGCAATTGTCCGTACTTTTGGAGCAAGGTTGCAGAACTTATATAGAGCTTGTGACTCTTTTAGCTTACACTCACGACCCGCATCAAAGAACAAGTATGAGCAAGGCACCAGTCATGTTGCAATGTCGGGTAACGGAGTCAACAGAATCAAACATGGCCATTCAGGAAATTCCAAGACTTGAACTAAAACGGCATGTATAACATACATACCTGATATCGCTCAGTATGACAGTCACTTTATGAGTAGCTACATGATAACAAACAACTGCCTATATATCTCCGAATCCGAAACCTAGAGATCTGTACACTTAAGAATAATGTGGTGCGATACTCCTTAAAGGGCTCTACTGAAATATGGCCAATTTGTACCTAAAGGTTCTTTTTTAAAGTTCTGATGCCATTTCCACTCATCTCAATTTCACGATGTTCTCCATCTTCGACCTATCGATCGTTTTCTTTTCCGGCATGTCCTTGTATGCTGGTACGTCTTCGACTTTACTTCCGAACTCTGCATCATTCCTACATTGTTGGCATAGATCTGTCGGGTTCCCATGCTTATCGTATCCTGTATAGGCGTGCGTGGTCTTCTTGACTTCTAGTTTGGGGTGGCAAGGACACTCGCGGATGACGTTGTATGTAGAGCAGTGCGTTCTAACGACATCGGTGTGGTAGTGCCCGCATCCTTTCCATTGTTTGTACATGTTCAAGCACTTTTCATCTCTCTGATCTTGCGTCAGATGATTCAATCGAGGATCGTTCTTGAAGCGATCTGAATCAGTCATGGTAGGCCCAGGGAAGTCACGATCTATCTTCAGCGAATCCAAAAAGCTTGATGGTGCATTAGCGGAACAAAAGAAAATGAGGGCAGAGTGCCTTTTTAAGGCGCGAATGACTGTTGCTATAAATACTCATTGCTCGACTCGGATACAGTCATTAACGAATATTAAGATTATCCTAGGTGACAGACAACAAGAGTTGCTTCAAAGTGTGATCACAAGACTAACCTCTCGTGCAATGTATCACCTATGGAGCACACCTCAAAGACACAATACTCATGAACCACTCCAAGGGCTCTATAATCTGGTAACCAGATACTATGAGGTGTTTCCGATCTAGAGTCAGTCAACAATATGAGTTCGCGTATCTTCAACTAGATTCAAGCACTAGTTCGTGCGCCACTGTGTAACCCCGCAGTCTTAGGATCTTTGTGCTCCTTCTCATCCTCACTCGTCGGTTGTGTAGAGATCTTGAAATCTCAGAATAGAAATTACTCATACCGATGCGATCGTATAGCAATCGCAAGAGCAAATACATGCTCCCTCGAAAGCTTATGACTTGGACAAAGTGAACGCATTTGAGCAACACCTCTTACGACCCAAGGTACTCATCACGCTCAAAATGCGTCCAAACACGTCCCAATACGTGCGTTGTCACCATTTCCCTTGCACTTCTGCGTGCCTACTCAGTCAACGATGGACGAGCGGCAGTCCTGTGTGTCAAGTCATTGAAAAGCTTTGCGGACATGTTCTCCTCTACATGGTTGTAGTGTTTGAATTTGCTGTTCGGTCTGTCAAACAGGGATCCTCCTTCGACGGGGTTCTGACACGTGCTATTTGGATTCATAGAGCCAATCAGCCAAGCTGCGCCCTTGAAAGTGCAGTATATCACGAAAGGGCGCGCCATCCGCATTCGGCGTGGTGCCTACTTCCATTTTGGAACTTTCACACCTTTCAACAAATCCAGGACATTATCTAGATCTCCAATCAACTCGCCAAATAAATCGGCAGCCTGATCAAGTATCACAACACGACCATGGCGGCTGATGACGGGTATATCAGCAAAGTCTCTTATGATTGTCCCATGGACACTAACTTTATACTAGCAACAAAATGAATCGGCACCTACTAAACTTGCCTGCTGAAATTCGGCTGCTGATCTACGAGCATCTGTTCCGTGGAATCGAATATCGATCAGTCCTTGTCCAACCTTGGTACCGAAGCCAAGCCTGGTATTGGGTTGCCCACGATGAACATGGACCGCGACCTTACACTTTCGCTCTTCTCGGAGTAAATCGCCTAGTACATACCGAGACGTTCCTGCGGCCCTACAGACTGGGAACATTCATGTTCAACACGCCAGTGGCCATCAGACTTTTCTTCCGCGCCTGCTCGCCAGAGCAAATTGCAGCTATTCGAAAAGTGAGAATCGGGATGGCATATGCACGGACTCAGTCTTTCCCAAAGATAGCGGACCAATGTAGATCGTTGGCGAAGGAGTGGTCTAGTTTTGCCGGAGTCGAAGAATTGCAAATTATACCTCAAATGTTCGCAACCAAGGCGGACAAGCGTCGATACTTCGAGGAGAACATATCTGGGCGGTATACTGGATACACCAAGAACAAATTGGCACGGTTCTTGATGCTGAGGGATGAGGTGCACGAGGGTATGCCGGGGCTGCAGAAATTGAGGTTAGGGACACTACTGGAAGGAAAAGAGGGTGCGGACTTGGTCAAGGAATTGGAGGAAATGATGGGGGCCTCAGATTCACAGGGCCGTTCAATCAGGGCGCAAACAGACGATGGCATCCGGCGCCCGGCACTGTTGTGGAAACTGAACAATGAAACACTTCTATTGTACAGATTTCCTACAATATTCTATTGTACAGATTTCCTACAATAGAATGACGACAAATAGCATGCATAAGTAAATTACTATGTAATACTAGGTGCTTCAAATTGCCGCAACATTGTGCAAGTGAAAGTGCGGGTGAGTCCGTGACGTCGATGCTGTAGCAAGCGCTAGACCTGATTGGGCTACTAGCGCAACCGCTCCCGTTGATCGCGCATCGAACAACGCGCGCCCAGTCGCATAACTGACAACGACGACACCAACGACCGCATCCTTTCAACCACCACAACCGCGCTTGGGATCACGTCGCCCACCATGGCGCCGCCCCTCGAGACTGCGCCCGCTACGGACGATGCCTCGATGGGCGACACCTTCGAGCTCCTCAAGCAGCAGCTCGAGCTCGACATTAGCTTCTGCCCGCGCCAGATCAAAGGCAAGACGACGCTCGACATCCAGCCAAAGAAGGCGCAGCTCAGCGAGATTGTATTCAACGCCCGCCAGCTGAAGCCGACACATATTACCGTCGAAGGCCACAAGGCGAGCTTCCACTACTCGAACCTGCACCAGCGCATGACTCTCTATCCCGGCACCGACCTCGGACAATACCATTTCCCAAAGGATCGCATACAGCGCCATGTCAACGAGGGCGAAGATGAACTGGTGGTGCACCTGCCAGACAGCGTCAGAATACGACAGGTCCCGCCCGAGGAAGCTGGACAGGCCGCCGACGCGCAGGGCACCTACTACGCCCCGCTCAAGGTGGAGATCGAATACATCCTCGACGACTTCAGGGACGGACTGCACTTTGCCGGCGTAGAGGACGGCGACTCGCGCTTTCCGCACGCTTACACGCGGAATTCACCTTTCCCGGGCGCAGCATCCTCTTTATTCCCATGCATAGACGACGGCGAGACTAGATGCCCCTTTGATGTCTCCATTCGCTATCCGCGCACTATGGGCGATGCGCTCAGCAAGCATGCGCCCGGGACTGGCGCGACGCAGGCGCAAACGAACGGCGTGGACAAGGCCGATAGTGTCATGTCTGATGTGGACGACGACGCGGGCTTTTCAGACGAAGAGAAGGCCATGGAAATGCAGGTCATCTGTTCCGGCATCCTGACCGACGACGTACGTCCTGTGGCGCCCTCTGCACCTTACCAGCTGACCATGTCCAGATTGTTGACCCCACCGACTCGTCCCGCAAAACCGCCAGTTTCACATGCGAGTCACTTGTCCTCCCGCAACATATTGGCTTCGTCGTCGGCCCTTTCGAACACGTCGATCTCTCTGACTTCCGCGATCTCGCCGATGAAGAGCGTCTCGCCGAAAGCGCCATCAAGGTGCACGCCTTTTGTCTGCCGGGCCGCGAAGACGAGGTGCGAAATAGCGCCATGATGCTTGCGCGCGCTCTCGACAGCTTCACTGAGCGCTTCCAGAGCTATGCATTCGGTAATGCATACAAGCTTGCTTTTGTCGACGATCTCGACTGCGACACCTCACACACAGCCTCTTTCTCGATTTGCAGCTCCCGGCTGCTCTTCCCCGAGACGGTGTGGGAGCCGCTCGAACACACGACCAGGGTCTTGGTCCACGCTGTAGCGAGCCAGTGGATCGGGGTGGATGTTATTGCGAAAGAGATTTGGGACTACTGGATAATTGTGGGCGCCTCATGGTTCATGGCCGAGCTCTACCTGCGCGAACTTTTTGGTCGAAACGACTGGCGATTTCGCCAAAAGCTCATGGTCGACAAGGTCATACAAATGGATCGGAAACGACCATCGTTACAACGACTTGGCCAGTATCTGCAGCTCGACCATGCCGAGCAGGAGTTCATGGAGCTGAAATCGCTCATGGTCCTATCCATTCTGCACAATCGACTCGTGAAGCAGAGCGGAAAGAATGGTGTTGATCGCTGCCTGTACCGGCTGCTATTCAACGCTCGTCAAAACAAATATCCAAACGGCGCAGTCACTACTGAAGACTTTCTCGATATTTGCGAAAAGGTCGGACACCAAAAGCTCGACTCGTTTTTCAGTCAGTGGGTCGTGGGCTCGGGTTGTCCCAACTTTGAGTGCTTTCCATCTTTCAACAAGAAGAAGCAGGTAGTCCAACTACAGATCCGACAGATCCAGGCCGATTCGACCGTCACCACGATCGAAAGTGGCATATCTGCCGACGACTTCATGCGAGAGGCCAAAGAAAGCGCACACGGCTTCATTCCTGGCAACGAATATCCAACTTTCGTGGGACCAATGACTATCCGTATCCACGAAGCCGACGGTACACCGTATGAACACATTGTCGATATCAACTCGTCCAACGTGAAGGTGGAGATTCCATACAACACAAAGTACAAACGTCTCAAGAGGAACCGTCTGAACAAGGAGCGTATGGCAGCTGCAGCGGGCCTAGATGCTTCGGGTGACTCTCAGGAGGACGTCACTTTCTACATGCTAGGCGATGTATTTGGCACTACCCAAGAGCAGGATGAATGGAAGCTGAGCGACTGGCCCCCAGAAGACGAAGCGAAGATGGAACAAGAAGCATACGAGTGGATCCGCATCGACGCCGATTTTGAGTGGATCTGTCGAGCGCACATCAACGACATGCCCTCCTACATGTATGTCTCGCAGCTGCAACAAGATAAGGATGTTGTCGCACAGTACGAGTCAATTCAATTCTTGGCCAGCAAGGAAGGACACAAATTGATCTCAACATTTTTGGTCAAGACTCTCATGGACACTCGGTACTTCCACGGAATACGAACTTACGCTGCGGATGTCATGGCACAGAGCGCTCTCAAGCGGACGGAGTGGACGGGTCTGTTTCATCTCAAGAAAGCTTTCCGAGAGCTATTCTGCCTCCCGGGCTCGCCCATGACGCGATCGAACGACTTCTCGGACCGAAGCTTGTACTTGATCCAGTGCGCCATTCCCAAAGCAATCGCAAAGATCAAGGGCGAAGACGGCAGAGCTCCTTTGGAGGCTAAGCGATTTCTGCTCGACATCATCAGGTACAACGACAACCGCGGCAACGAGTACAGTGACGACTACTATATATCGACACTGATGCATTGTCTGGCTGATTGCCTGATCACCAATAAGAATGGAGATATGGATATGGATGTCGAGACTGAGCGGCACGAGTTCGAATTCACTAAGAAGGCGATCGAGGAACTCACCCGGCATCAGCGCCTGGACGAATGGATCCCCACGTACCAGAACATCTACACCACGACCGCGCTCGACTGCGCCCGGAAACTGGTCATGAACCGAGTGACCCCGTACAAGCCGACCGAATTCCTGCAGTACGCACAGTTGGGTAATGCTGATAACGTGCGATTGAAAGCCTGGGACTGTCTTGTTCGTCTGGGTATGCTCCGCAAAGACCCCGTGCTGGACTTCATGCTTCATGAGATCCGATCCGATCCTTCACCGTACTTCAGAAAGCAGTTGCTACGGGTATTTAGCTTCGCTATTGGCCAAATTGCCACGGGCGATGTATACATACAAGAGAAGCCGACCGAAAGCTCGCTTGATTCTCTTGTGGTCGAAAACGAAGGCGACAGTTCTGATCGCGCTAGCCAGCTTGCACGTCAGAACTTGAACGGTGCACAAAGAGGGTTGAAGACCGATCTTCAAAACAACCAAACCTTGCGCAAAGCGCTGGAGGAGGCCTTGAAATCCAAGGTGCTGTCTGTGAACGACATGTCAGAGCTGCTGGACTTCTGCAACATGGTGTTTGACCATCTGAAGCGCAACAGCCTGGTGGTCACCTTGCACAAGCCACGCTTCTGGAAGATGTATCATCTCGGGCAGGGCAAGTTTCATTTCACACAGACAGGCGAATATCGCAACCAACCATCGTCGCGTTTCAAACCGCCAACTCAGCCAGTGGCAGCAGCAGCGGCAGCAGCAGCGGCCGCGGCACCTCCTGTGCAGACGATACCAGTCGCACCTCCGGGACTTCCACCGCTTGCTGTACCGAAGCCGAAGCTGTCTCTGAAGCTCGGCAAGTCGGCTGGTTCGCCTCCCTCCTCAGCCATCGACGTTGGAGCGCCCAAATCGAGACAGCAGTCCATCATGCTTTCGCCTCCAGCGGTCAACTCACCACAGCCAATGCCTGAGTCAGCAAAGGCTGCACCAGCGCCTGCCCCGCCTGCATCGAAGCCAGAGTCCATGACAGCGACACCACACATCTCGCCTCCCCCAGTGGTGGCACTACCGTCAAATTCCCCAACACCCGCACCGGTCGTTCAAACACCTGTACCTCCACCTGCCCCGCCAGCAGCAGCAGCACCACGCCCGGCACCAGCAGCCGTCAGTATTCCGACAGGCATCTCCACGCCACCGGCAATCTCTTCCCCAATCCCTCTCCCTACCACTACCACTAAGCTTAAGATCAAGACAAAGGTGGGACCCGCATCCGCCTCGTCTCCACGCCCATCTGCAGCTCCCTCTCCACGGCCCTCCGCAGCGCCATCACCGCAACCCTCTGCGGCGGCGTCACCTCGCCCGTCTGCAACGCCCTCGAATCGCCCCACAGCCCCTAAGTCAGGACCAACCATCAAAGCGCCCACGCCCACATCTTCTGCTTCTTCGGCTACCATCGCTGTAGCGACGCCCAAGCAGTCCAAGAAGAAGAGCAAGATTGTCAAGCTCGCATTGCGTCCTGAGCTCCTCGCGCGCTTCAACAAGAAGCGGAAGCTGGCTGTAGATGATAGTGAGAGGCCGAGCAAGAGGCAGAGTCTGGAGCCTAATGGACTCCTGAATGGTGGCAGCGGCACGAAGAAGAGTGGGCTCGTTGATGTGGATAGGAGTGGAGGGAGGCTTGTGCTCAAGATGAGCTTTGGGAAGGGCAAGTTGGAAGCCAAGTAGGCGGGACGATGAAGAGCTGGGACGGACGAGAAGAGGAGCGTGAAAGAGGAAGGATTGATGGCGAGAAAGTTGAAGAAGGAACGAGGGAATAATCGTCGGCAGAGCATGCATTCAATAGGCGTTTCAAAGGGAAAAACAGCATGGAAAGGCATGGATTGGCATGGATTAGGAATATGCATCAGCGATGGCGTTTTGTGTTTTCATTAGGCTGAGATTCGCAGCCGATTCGATACTTGCGCGGGATATACCCTACCTCTCTCTCTTCTCTTCGAGAGAGCGAGAGTTGTGAGTTGCTTGAGATTCGAGTAGTAGTAGATAGAGAAGTAGTTGAAATTGAAGGTCGATGTATCATACTATACTCAATTACACTCTTTCCAATCATGATTGTCATCAGCATGCATCATTTGTGACGATGGGCAGGAAATCATATGGAAATTGTCAGTACAGCAAATGGGAAAATATCATAATTCGTTGTTCTTCGCACCGGCTTTCCTACCATTGCACATTGTCTTCAAGTCCATCCTTGTCGTTCTTGTGACCTTTGGGGGTGTGGAGCTTGCAGTAGAGGCAGAGTATGGTGGATGAAAGAGAATCATGTTCTGGTGCATCCACGGTGGATGTGATGGAGATATACGTATGATAGACACCAATTGTTGCGCCATGGGAAACGACACTATGTCGTTTTGTGTTCGGGCAGGGTGATTATGAGAGATACGTCGTGTCTACTTTTCTGTTTTGGAAAGGTTTCATCATTGTGAATACACGTGCAGATGATCGTCATTTTGTCCAGTGCTTGAGCATGCATATAGTCTCACAGGGAAAGTCACTGTTTTTCTGCGAAGTAAGTGTGAGATGGAAAGGGTATCATAATTTGAAATGTCCACTAGGTCCGGAAACTGAAGCATACAAGGGGTATAAGTATAACATGAAAGGCAGTTTTAACCACACACTTGCCGCAAGCCACTCCTTCTTTCAGTATGTCCCGTACCTCTGGTCAGCAACGTGCTTCTTGTCAGTGTCTTTCGGTTCTCCTGTAAGCACCATCGGATATACACCTTTCGGACTCGTATCGTCTCAAATAGCATTGCCACGCCAAGCGCCCGGGTAGTCTCGAATTAAACGCCTCCCCTGAAGAGCATCTTCCTCATGGATCCAAACATCGACTGGCCTACAGATGCAGTAACGGGCCTAGGCGTAAATGGCTCCGGCTTCGATTCCTCTTTGCCGTCATCCGCGACCATCGCCGGGACTGACGTGTCTTGCTCGTTCTGGTACCTCACTTGCTCTTGCTCAACCGCAACGTTGGTACTTGGGACTGGATTCTTTCTAGGGCGGTCCCTTTTCCGCGGTACCTCATGCGTAGCCATCGCCGGATCGGGGGTATCCTGCTCTGGCTGGCCATTCACCGGCTCTGGCTGTTTCGCAACGTCTTGCACGGGCAGAGGGTTCTTCCTAGGACGACCTCGCTTTCGCACTACGCAGTACAATTCTTAGTCAGACTACGCAATGGAAGGGTCCTCGGTTTTCATACCGTTCGGTTTGCGAGAAGGGTTCGTCGCCGCTCCGGAGGGCACTTCGCTGCCGGGAACAAGAGTTTGGATTGCCTTTTCGATTAATGTGGTATTTGTCGTAGTCACAGGCGGCTCGGGTGGGATCTCTTCTGGGGCGGTTTCGATTAGAGCTTTGCAATTCAGGCACTTGATGTCGACATTGTAGCGAAACTTGTTCATGGGGTCCCGTTGATTCGTGACGGTGAGGTATGTGGTGCCGCTTGCTCCGAGTGTGCTTAGACAGGCAGTAAATGGTTCAAATTCCGAGGACGCAGACGAGGATGAAGACGAGGTAGAATACGAAGATGCCAGACCTGCCCTCATAACCTGCGGTAAATTGCTCCTTTCATGATCGAGAGCGCTATCTTCGAGACACTGCCCATGAAGCCACACGAAACAGGAGGGACATTGCACCAGAGGCTCGTCTGGATTGCATGGCTTCTTGTCCACGCATATCTTTCGAATTGGCTGTGAAGGGTCAGTATATTACACGACTGTTTCGTAGCACAAAAGATGCACACACCGAAAACTGTTTAGATTTTGTTGTCCAGAGGTCGAACGTCTGCCGCCAGAACAGCTGGTGCTTCGAAAGCCACGGCTTCTCCGGATCCTCATCCCAATATATCACATCTGCCTTATCCGACACACTCAGGGCCTCGATGATGTCCATATGGTTGCTCGCAATAAGTTCAGAGTCCCCGTGATGTGGCTGACGTCCTTGCGGTAAGTCCTCTGGCCAGTAGAACCAGTACACTCGAAGATATACGTGGGAGGCGTCGCCAGCGCGAACTTCTAGGACCCGCCCGACCCAGTGTTGTGTGGCGTCCTCTGAATCTTGCTCTTCTGGAGACTTTTTAATGAAAACGCATTGGCCGACTTCGAACTCGGCTTCGCTGACTACATGGTCTGGTCAGACAGGTCTCAAAGAGCTACATTGGTTGCTTACTTGTGAACTTGCGATACCGCTTCGTGCTCTCCCAGATGTGGGCTGGCTCGACCGCATAATGGGCTGCGCTCAGGGCAGCTTCTGGGAATGGGTTTGTCTGAATAATATCGGCGCTGAGCGATGCGTCTCTATAACCCAGCACATCGGTGCCATCCGTTGCAGGGGAGCCATTCTGATTCTGTGCGTGACTGGGCTTTCTGCGTTTGTTCGAGGTCACAGATTTAAGGGTGAAGCCTTCGAAGAGTTCAGGCTCGTCAATGGTGGCCCAATCGATCTTGCGCTTCTTGGAATCAGCAGCTGGAGTTGCGCTGTCTGTGGGCGCGGTTTCTGCTTGTTTATTTGGAGTCTTCTTTGCCTTGCGCGGCGGCATTTCGAGATGTCTGAGCGAATGCGATTGAGCTGTCAACGTGTTGGCGCAACTGCTGAGCTTTGACCGTGGTGCGTCGGTTGAGGCGTATACGTGATGCGAAAAGAGTGACTAGGATGCACTTTGCAGTTTCGGATGTTCGGTGTCAAACTACACGAGCTGCCGTCGCAATGCTATTTGGAGTGGATGAAGCTTAGACGCGTCTGCGGATTGTTGCACGACGCGAGAGCTGCTGCTCGGTACTGACATCTTGGCATTGGTCACGTGCCCGCGCGCTCTGGACCAGCATCTGCAGGTGTCCAAGCGGGCAGCGACGATCCTGGGGATAGCCATGAAAGTGTAGGCATATCCAGACTGCGACGAGGAGTGATCGATGATGAGACAACTCAAGGTGGCGTGCTGCTCTGTCGGGCCAAATTCCGCACTATGCAGAGTGTTCTTAGCTTGAGCGTTGTCGGTGTCTTGATTCTTGGTACATCCCTCGTGGATGCTCCACAATAAGTTACGTGTCTCCAACGCCGTGCAAAATGTTGGAATCAAGAAGGGATCAGATCGACCAAGAGCAGCAACATGCGCGCCTGCCATTTTCGATGCTTTTCTCGCTGCATCGCGGTGTACCTCGACTTGTTATCGATTGAGAAGATGCAGATTCAAGAGCTTCGTAGGCAGTCCCGAAGACGATGTTTTATTTCATCGCATCGCATTCAATTCTCAGCATACAAACAAGGCCATCGTTCCTAGCAGACGCCAGCCAAGAAGACGAGTGAAAAGTGCAAACGAGGCATGGGTGCGGCAACGGTCATCGACTGTCTAATGATAGATAGTCTGCTTGAGGGCCGAATGCAGACGTGCATGTCTCGTGTACCTGACAGCTCGGCTATAGTTCCTCGCCAACATCCCAGAATGCCCTGGGATGTTGCTCCATCGACTGCGTGCAAACATGCATCCACATTCCTTCCAGTTTCCAACAAACATGCGGCCAAGCACTCAGCCACCCCTCGAGACATCATCACTGTCCAGAACGGGCGACACAGGTGCCGACTGGCGGCGCGCTCAAGCCGGTTCGGATTAGTCGCGGTGGTGGTTAGCACGGCTGGATACGATGGGCCAATGAGTAAGCTCGCGACGGACCGTGGAGGCTGCAAAAGGAAGTCAGGATGCAAAGCCGCGACATCCAATACAGCATCGTATTGTCAACGTGACGACTCGTGCGGAACAAGCACTGTGCGTCTCGTTTCTGGACAAGCAGCAGTGCCAGCACGAGCAGGGTTGGCCGTCGCTGCCAGCGCTCGTCTCGGTGAGGAGTACCCAGTTGCAGATCGTTGGCAACGTCATTGTTTGCCCGTCGCATAGCGCCCAGAATTCCTCCACAAGAGGCTCCACTACCGCCGGTCGGTGGGCCGAGCCTACGTATTGCAGTACTTAGACTACATGCCTCCAACCGCTCCGCTCCTTTGAGGTCGAGATTCGAGTCCCTTCGCCAGTTCCTCCCCACGTAGCGCAGCATCGTCGTGCTGTTTCGCCGTTCGTTACCCAGCGCACAGCCAGTCAATCGCTGTATTACAGCTTGCCGGTGCTCCCGTGGCGTTGCGCGGCTGATCACTAGCACTGTGTCCACGCGCCGTTCGCAGCTGCTGTGATCGCAGGAGAAAGGTTCTTTCCGCTTTACACGAAGCTACCGCTTCGTGGCTGCTGCCCAAATCGCCATGGCGCGCTCTAAAAGAGGTAAACAGATGCCCGTCGTGCCTTCACCATGCTTTTGTCCTCCCTCGCCCGCCCCATGGTGTCTCAATAGGAGTCTCATACTAATAACACCTCTCACCAGTTCTCTCCTTCATGTCGCAATGGGGAGGAGGAGCCCATCTGCAGAAACAGCCGCCCTCCAACACTGCCTCTCCCGGTCCCGCTTCACCTGGCCCAGCGCAGCCCTCCGCGACTGCCACTTCCGACAACTACCACGAGCGTACTGAGTCGACGGCATCCTTCCAGCGCGCCCGCTCAGACTCACGCCCCTCTTCGCGCCCCATGTCCATGATCCAGACATACCAGCCGCCCGTCATGGAGGTTGGCGCAGACACGCTCCCCGAGCTGCAACGCATCTTTACATTTCTCAACAGTCATTCCAACAAGCTGTACCAAGAGGGCTACTTTCTCAAGTTCCACGACACCGACGCGCGTATGTCAAAAACGTTGATCGGACCCTGACGTGGCACTGACAGCATGCAGGTGGCCGGCCCGCCCCAGACCGAAAGTGGCAGGAATACTTTGTCCAGCTCGTCGGCACCATTCTCTCGCTATGGGACGCCAGCGCCCTTGACCAGGCTGGCGGTGACACGGAAGTGCTGCCGACCTTCATCAATCTCACCGACGCCGCAATACATATGGTGGGTTGGGAAAGATCTTTGCCTGTGTAACGCTGACGCTTGTAGATCCCCTCCATGACTCTCAAGGATGGCAAGAAACTCGACAACATCCTCAGCGTGTCCACAGCCGCAAGCAACAAGTACTTGTTCCACTTCGATTCCTACCACGCTCTCTCGCAATGGACTGCTGGTATTCGTCTTGCCATGTTCGAGCACACGAGTCTCTCCGAGGCATACACTGGCGCATTGATTGCAGGCAAGGGAAAAACCATCAACAACATCCGCGCTTTGCTGGACCGCCAGTGTGCTGTTTACGACGATTGGGTGCGCGTGCGCTTTGGTGCTGGTACTCCTTGGCGCCGCTGTTGGTGTGTCGTGTCTCCACCCGATCAGAAGGAATACGCAAAGCTGCAAAAGTCGCAGCAGAAGAAGAACGTCTACGAACGCCCGGTGGTGCTCAAAGGCGACATCAAGTTCTATGATTCCAAGAAGATCAAGAAGAACACCAAGCCCATCGCGACAGTCAAGGACGCATACTCGTGCTATGCCATCTATCCTCAGTCGAAGCCTTTGATCGATCAGTCTACGTTGGTCAAAATTGAAGGAAAGATCACCATCCACTCGAGTCCAGAGAGCACCACCGAAGGTTTCGTCTTCGTCATGCCCGAAGCTCGCCCCGCTATCACCGGCTTCGAAATCATGCTGCAGTATCTCTTTCCCGTCTTCGACACGTTTGCCCTTTACGGACGACCTAAGAAGCTCGTCGCTGATGTTTTGGACACCCGCGGTCTGATGTTTGGTATGCCTTCCGACAGGCGCTACGGGTATCTGGAGATTTGGGACGTGGTCGGACTCATCAACACTGATGGCAGCTCGAACTGGTCAGAACGTCAATGGCGTAAGCAGCTAAAGGACTTGACCTCCACGCGCATGTCTACAGGATCAGATAGTGAGTACGGTAGCGCGAGACCGAGCAGAAGGAACACAGTCAGCCGTGCTGGACTTAATTCGTCACGCGGCAACCTCAGGTTCGATGAATCTGCCTCTATCCGCTCGAATCCATCCACTCGTCGATCTTCTCCAAATCGACAAGCCCGGTTTGATTTCGAGCCGCAAGGTCCGCGCCGCGTGGGCACTGCGCCAGCCACTACGCCTTTCGCCTCTCCGCGTCATCAACGATCCGTCTCCGAAGCGAATGGGTACAACAAGTACCCGGGCACGCCTGCACGTTTTGCTCAGAATCAGGGCATGGATATGGCTGACCAACCTCCAACCCCACCACCACACGGTGTTCCCAGTGCGCAGGCTGCCTATCGCGAGGGTTCTGACAGTGACGAGAGTCCGAGTCACGAAGCAAGAAACCTCCCTCAGCTCCCAATTGCCCCATCTGCACCACCGCAGGGCCCGGTAGATGCTCCACCTGCCCATGCGCATGCGCCGTACCAGCAACCACCAATTCGCCCTCAATTACCGTCTGCGATGAGACCTAATCCTAATGTAGATTCCGCAACCATGCAGCAGCTTGCGGACGTCTCCAACACGCCATACTCGGGTGGAATCGCAGCAGCTGGCGCGGCCGCCGCCTGGCGTAGCAATGAGAGCATTCAAAGTCGAAGGAGTGGCGAGTACAACGCATATGGTGAGAACAATCAACAGATGTATCTGAATGCCCCTTCGCGTCCACCCCCAACCGATCGCAACTCGGGCAGCCGCTTAGCTACAATTCCTGCATCACCATATGTGGAGCACGCAGAGTTCGTGCAGCCCTCGGCATCGTATCAGCCTGTAGCGCCACCCGTTCCAGAGCATACAGAACTGCCTCAACAACAGACTGGTGAAGAGATACCATATCGCCCGCAATCTGGTAGCGGCAGCGGTCAGATCCAGCGAAAACCAGTCCCAGGTCGGTCCCCCTCTGCCTCGATAGAGGATGATGCCCGTTCGACCACTAGCTCAAGTCTCGACAGTTTACGAAACGACATAATCGACGTTGACGCCCTCGATGCGCTCAATCACCAAGAGGCCATGCTGCATAGACAACAAAGCATATCGAGTAGTGTATACGAAGACGACGCGCTGTCAACTTCTACTCCCGATTATGCGAGCGTAGCTAGCGAGGATATTCAGCCACGGAAACTACCTGTTAGACCGGCAGACCGACCTAGAAGCGGTATTCTCAGGACTGTCGGTGATCCCAACTTGAAGCTCAAGTCAGATGTAGAGGAGGAGGTCGCCACCTTTTTGGCAGGAAATAAGCAATCAGAATCAAATGAAGTACCAACTTTCGACTTCGGTCCTACCTATTCTCTCCCATTGGAAGCCAAGCGGCCCGGCACGAGCGGCACCATGACACAAGGGCTGCATGATGCAAGTCTCTCTCAATCAAGAGACAATCTTGCTACGACTCCCAACGAGCAGCGACGTCAGTCATACATTTCAGGGCGGACAACGCCGAATGCGTCCCTACCGCTTCAAAGCGGCTCGGCATCTCCAGGTGCCTCTGACTCGCGAAGTGTTGCATGGCATCCAGGCATGACATCAACTCAACAACAGCCAGAGAGGCAGAAACTCGATCCAGAGGAATGGGTCAGGCATCGTGCGAACCAACCATCACAAACTTTCGTGTACGGTCACGGCCGGGCCAATTCTCACACGCCACCGCCGTTTGGTGGACGACAGCGATCTGGTGATTGGTCACATCTGCAAAGAACGCCTGAAGGTGAACTGGGTTCGGGTCGTCCGCCAAGTCGGCCGTTGAGCAGACCTCACTCACGTGGTGCAGAGTTGATACTCGACCAGCGCCCAACATCACTGTCAGCATACGAACAAGAACAGGTGGCTCGCATGACGGGCACACCACTGTTGTCTGGTGTGAGTGGTCATAAGAAACAGCAGCCCTCGCAAGGCTTGACGGGGTACATCGACTACCGCGAGAAGGAAAAGGCGGCCGCCAAAGCTGCTCGCATGGGTCATTCCCCAGCCATGCAAGCTGAAATCGATCGGCGCCTCCAGCAGGCCCAGCAAAGGCAGATGGCAGAAGCCCAAGCCCGCCAGCGCCA
>AJMS01010224.1:0-15774 GCA_000263175.2 Phaeosphaeriaceae sp. UM 1110
GAGTGTACTTCGGAGTCTCCTTGTCCTTGGATGTTTCCTTTGGAGCACTGTCGTACCCAGAGCTTACACCTCCGGGTAGGGCTAGGGCAACAGAGGCGAAGGAGAAGAGAACAGTGAAGGTGTTGGTGAAAAGCATCTTGAGAGGCCCTTGAGTAAAAAAGGTGCGGAAGAAGCGATGTGAAATTGTGATGAATGCAAGGCCTGGGACTATTGCTGCTGCTGCTGCTGCTCTTGGTACTGATATGAGGACTAGGAAGGTTTTTATACCAAGATTCCCATCTATCTTATATCCATCGGGACGACTGCAGCGCAACATCCCAAGGAATCGGTTCGCAATTGTTCCACTGCCTGTTGTCGATCAGTCGTTCTCCATGCTTCTGACATGCATGCTGAGTAGAGACGCTGCGAAGCTAGATAATCTGAGCACCAAATGCTGGGATTGGTGCGCGGTTACAATTACGTATGCCATCGACTGTGTCAACGCCCCGAATCTAATCCTAACCGCTTGCACGAAGACCATGAGAAGGTGACGCAAAGCGATGTTACGGTACCGGAGGAACAAGGCCAGCCGCCAAAATTACGAAGTAGAGGACGATACAGGCGATGGTCCGAAGGATGTCTTGATCCGGCGTTGGAGAGTCATCTTCACCATACTCTCTTTTGCCCGCTAAGTCATATAATGCTCTTGGGTGAGATTGTGAGTTTCTGATCTTTGGCAAATCTAGTCATGTGTACAGCATCGGTGCTAGATCTTGATAAAATCGATCGGTGTTACATCTTACATTGTGGAAGTAGTTTTGTGGAGTTGAGCTGAGAATAGCGCGTTGTGTGGTCGCTTTCGCTGCTGGGCTTCAAGGAACCAATGTGTAATTGTGGGGTCCAGGCCACAGAACGTGCTCGCACGGCATAAGCAGTTCATTCGAGGAGTCTCAGAAGAGAATTATTCGCGGGGCCGGCGTGCATACAGCTACAACCTGCTTCTACCTCGTTGTCAGCGAGACGATAGCTGCTGGAGTCGCGTGTTACAACATGCGGACCCCACGAGAATGCAGCACTCCAGCTCAGGAACGAGCAACGCACCTCGCAGATCATCAATAGTACTTGACAGACACGACATGCTGCAGATGAAGAAATGGATGGAGCAGGTGTAGTGACATCGCCGCACGTGGTAGGGAAGTGGGGAGCGTTCCTTCCGTCTTCCGCAGGACGGGCCGAAGTTTCGCCAGCCCGCGTGTCCTTCATCGCAACTTTTTTGCGTCGCTCCACCAATGCGCACATTGGCTGCCATTGCCTCGAATCTCTACCTTTCTACGCCCTTTGGACAAGCATACGCGTACCAGAACTTCCACCAAGTTCCCACCAAGTTCCGGTGAGAGGTCCAATCGCGTAAGCTCACTACTTCGCCAGTTTCCTCGGAGGTCCGCTCTTTCCTGCAAAATGCCATGTTAATGGTACGACTGTGTGCTGTACGACATACGAATCACGCTTTTGCCTCCTTGTGAGCCCATGGAAGGCTCCGCAGGCTTCTCTCATTGCGAATCATGACCCAATCGCCTACGAATACCGGTATTACACCACCGCAACCACCGGGTCGACCATCCGAGACAATCTACGAGGGTACGCCGATCACATCACCACGGTCGCTACGTCAGCTCTCCATATTTTTCCTTGGAGGCGCTTGTCTGCTTGCGTCCACTGCCATCACACGCAAAGCTGTTTGGCGAAGACAATTGCGGGTCATGCCAAAGTTCTACGAGCCAAACACGAACCCCCACGAGTATTTCAGCCCGTTTCAAGATGCTATACAGGCTCTGAACTTGGCCACAATGAATTGCACAAGCGTCGGCATCATGGCCGTGGGAGGCGCTATGTGGACTTTCGACATCGCCAATCTTAAAGAGGCGCAGGCAAGCTTGCGGCGCCGCCTGAATTACGACAGTATATACAAATCCGAAGACGATATACCCAGAACATTCGCAGAGCTGATAGCAGCATCTGGCGAGATGAAAATACAATACGACGAGAATGAAGGGACGAACAACAAGTCTCAGTAACGACGCTTGAAGTGTACGATAAAAGTGTGTAAGAATAGTGTATAAAACGGAGAATCACCGATTGCCAGGATAGACATAGCAGGCTGGACGACACTGCGGCCTCATCACATCACGTTAGCATGCATCGCGATTGGTTTGGTGTCCGATCCTGCTCATTGAACAGGCAGTAGATGTAATTCGAGAATATGATACCCACCTTTCATTGTAGCAGATCCCTCCGTATCCACGGAGCATGGCAATGTGACGAATAGACGCGCATCACGACCGCAGAAATACAAGCAGATAGAGCGACCAGATGCAACTCTGCTCTACGACTGATTGCCTTCCACAAGAACTTGGCTCAACGGCAGGGCCATACCAATTCCGAGCAAATCATACCTTGACAGCGCAACAACTCAGGTTGGCATGGAAGCTCCGAGCTTCACTGTTGAGATCTACATGTTGCATGCCAGGGCTTTGGGCGAACGTGTTACAACATTGCAATTGACAGGGCCTTCATGCAGGTTTCCGGCGACTTGTGGAACAGTTTATGGGATGTCGCTGAATGAACATGCAATTTATACATTTGGTTTAAGTATATTTGTAGACACGAATGCCTTCGACGTGATCATCTTGTAACATCATTAGGATTGATACATGCACTTACGATCATATTTGGGCTTGCAATGACGATTGCAATCAATCCTTAGCATGGCTCCACCAATCCCTGTACCTGCATGTCATCAATAACCTCACATTATCGTGATGACGATCTCGTTATCCTGCTTCCTGATCCGTCTACCACAGCAAGCCACAGCACATCTATGCAGGCCATTCTCTAGTCTCCCCACAATGCCTGTCTACGATCAAGTTCGCAGCTACCTCTGCAACAGCCCGCATGCAATAGATTCGTGCATTAGCTCAACATGCCGCCTCCACGAACACCTGCGCAAACACAAACAGATCTACACAAGACGCTGCACTCAGTTCTCTGCAACCTTAACCCCCGCCGCCCCATCCCGATTCGCCCTCCACACCCCCTCTCCGCCCTCAAACCTCTCAAGTTTCCATATCTCAGCCTTCTCCTTTGTCTGCTCGAGCGCCTCTTCGCCGGCCAACCACGCCGCTTTGCGATGTGGCGCACTAACTGCTATCACGATACTTTCTTCGCCAATGGGGCATTCACCGAGTTTGTGGGTGATGGCGATCTTACTGCAGGAGTGTTTGGCGAGGATGTCTTTGTGGATTAAGTAAGCCTGGGTTTTAATGGGGATATAAGGGGGGGTAATGGGTCAGAGACGTACTTGTAGCGATCTTGTATAGTGTTGACATGGCGAGAGGGGTGTATGATGTGTAGGATAAAGAGGAGACGGGCATATTGTTGAAAGAGTCTCGCGTTGTGCCAATGAAGAGAACAGTTGCTCCCGCAGAGGGGGAGCGTACGAAGCGCGTGGCAGCTAGGGAGTCGAGGTCATGTGGGGTGAGTTCGATGTGGATTGTCTCTGTGGTCTTTTTGACGGGCTCCGAGGGAATATCGGGAGTGTAGTTTGATGATTCGTTTGTAGACATGTTTGATGGTGGAGAGGAGACCGTTTAGATTATGGGAAATGGAGTGGAGTGGAGTCAACTTGCAAAAATCAGTTGACAACTTTGATAGCCCACAAGCATGAAAAATATTCAAAATAACGTATTGTTCAAGTCGTTGAAGCTTGAAGTCTAACAACACTATTTTCGATATTGCTTTTTCGCGGTCGAGGAAATAGGAATGTGGCAGAAAAAGGTCGCGAGACAGCCCGACAACGATGTAAAACAGAGCAACAGCATTGTTAGTTACTCACTTATTCGGTGTGACACTGGACGGATGTTCTGATCGCCACTTTTTGAATCCGGATAGTTGAGTGCAAGAACAATGGCCGCTCATCGCATGTAATGGTGACTAAATTCAGGGTCCAGCTAGCGGTCGATATGATTGGTGGCAGACCACTTCTTCTTTCAGAGGACTTGCACGAGCCAGACAACTTTATTCCGTGTATGAACAGCTTGAAAGAGGCAAGACAAGCCCGAATAGAAACAGAATTGATCGAGAGTTTTGAGGCACTTGATAGCTAATCTTGTGGAGACGCAGAACTTGGAGCGCATAGCTTGGTCGAACGATGAAGGGTATCGTGCATTCTATCCAATGCAACCTCAAAACATCAACCCCTTTTTGAATGATCCAACGGCCGTGAAATGAAATAGAGATGGCAAGTGCATATCCAACGAACGCCCAAGGCAGTAGCCATGTCTAATATCGCTGCCTATGCATGGGACGCGCCGGCGCCTGCATCATGGCCAGACGCGCAGGATGCATACCAGCATTGTCAGGCTGCGCTTCCTCTTCTGCTTCCTCTCCCTTCGCACCCTTCTTGCCCTTAGCCTCCTTTTTCTCCTTGCGCTCGCTCTGCTTCATTTCGAGCTCTGCTCGCTTTTCACGGTCGCGGGCGCGCTCGTCGTGGAGCTTATCGTTCTTAGCCAGGATGCGGGATTTACGATTCTCGCTGTTACCACCGCCGCCAGCGCTGCAATTGTTGTTAGTATCTGTGAAATGTGTGTTGAATGTGCTGACGTACCTCAACTCGACGTTGATCTTGCGACCTTCCTTCTTCTTGCCATCAGGGAAGACAGAGTGGTGGTACTTCTTCAGACAAGTCTCCATGCGGTCGAAGCGGTCGAATTCGACGAAGCATGTGCCCATAAACTTCTCAGTTCCCTTGTATGTGCGCAGACGAATTTCGGTGGGGTTCAGCTTGGCGAAGTGCTCGGAAATGGACTCCTTAGTTGCGGAGTAGGGCAGGTTGCCTATTATAGTCATTAGCAACCGGTACTTCAGCAGATGCAAATGGCAATTTCATACCTACGAAGACGATGAATCGTCCCTTCTTGCCCTCGGCAACCTCGTCACCATTCTCCTGCGCACCAGCTTCGGCGCTCTCAGCTTCAGCGGCGTCAGCGCCATTGGTCTCCGCCGCAGGCTCCTCCTCGCCCTCTTGAGATTTCTTCGTTTTCTTCTTCGAATCTTTCTTCTTTTTAGGCTCGTCTGCGACTTCAGCGACCGCCTGTTCTGAAGATGCGCTGTCAGCTTCAGGAGCGTCCTTGGACTTTTTCGATTTTTTCTCCTTCTTCTCGCTCTTGTCCTTCGATTTCTTCGATTTCTTCTTCTCAGATTTTGAGGTCGAGTCGCCGGTCGCATCTGGCATTGGTACATCATCGTTGATTAGGGGAACGAAGTCCTCTGACTCCTTCCCGGCACCTTTATCCTCGACAGCATCCGCAGCAGCCTTGGCTTTGCGCTCCCTCTTGCGCTGCTTCCGTTCCTTCTTTGGCTCAACTACTGGCGCTTCTGCGACTGGCGCATCTTGCTCGATATCGGGTTTTCTCGATTTCTTTGACCTCTTAGGCGCGTCATCGCTCTCTTCCTGTCGCTTCCGTTTCTTCTCGGCCTTGTCCTCCTTGGGCGCGCGGTCTTTTGATTTCGACATGTTTTGCAAAGTTGTGCGAGGTCTGATGGTCGAGTCGCGCAATCCCATCTTTTTTTAATGATTCTGCCGAGGCGGTGAATGTCGATCTCTTTAGCGCGAAGCCATCGTGGAGGGCCTCATTGCTCGCCGACACAAGACAATTCGTAGCCAAGCAACCATGCGGTCGTCCGCGCATCGAATACAGCTTCCGCGAGGCACTATAAGACCGTTGAGTGCGCGCACATCCGAACGACCATGTCCCCGCCAATTCTCGTATAGACACCCGCGGCAATTCCTTGCAGCACACCAGGGCTCTTTGCGCCCGCAATTACCGTTCCTATACCCCTCCGGCCAGCACCTCTCCAAAGGCCAGCTCGCTCGTCTGTTCTCCATAAGCGTCAATCACAAAAAGTTTATCAAGGAGACGGCAAAGCTCAGCGTCCGCTACTCGATCGTCTTTTTCCTCATCACATCATGCTTCACCATATCGAGTCTGGGCATACTGAGCGAGCAACAAGAGCGAGCATTCCCGTCGCCACATGAGTGGAGTTTGATTACAAGGTTCAGGTTCAGGAGAGGAAAATGGTGGCAGGTCCCAGAGAACAATGAGGACGAGGGCTTCGTAAACTGGGCGCGTGTCTATTCAGAGCTGCGATATGCGCTAAATCGGTTGGAGCATCCCGACAAAGATGGAGCAGGCTTGTCAGAACAAGAAGAGGGCG
The DNA here is from genome assembly GCA_000263175.2 of Phaeosphaeriaceae sp. UM 1110. Taxonomy (NCBI): domain Eukaryota; kingdom Fungi; phylum Ascomycota; class Dothideomycetes; order Pleosporales; family Phaeosphaeriaceae; species Phaeosphaeriaceae sp. UM 1110. The sequence continues at coordinate 6,253 of AJMS01010224.1, forward strand.
GCATACTGGTGCCGGGGCTTGGGAAAGCTGGGTTTGACTTGTCAGCAAAGAGCGAGGAATGGCGGCAAGGCTACTACGAAGTACTGATAGGCATGGCAACGGCAGCAGAGCGACTAGAAGGGTGGGTGACAGACAAATGGAGGAGAAATGTATGGTCTCCGGAATTTGTGGCATCCTCCACAAACCCTAGGCCAAGGGCGGTGATGCCAGGCATGCCAGAAGTCCCGGACGAAGAACACCGCGAGCCTGCAGCCGATGCACCTGAGGTCTTTTACCTCAAAATTATCACATCCAAGGGTTTCACAACACATCAGCGCGTCAGTGCAGCGCTGGGCTATGCCGACTGGCTTAGCTTCAAGCAGCTGCCAGATTCAGCCGAGGAAATGTATCGCTGGGCTCTCGATATCGCTCTCTCTGGCCTGCCTACGCCAGACTCTGCTACTGTGATCAATCGAGAAACAGGCGTTCTCTCAGCTACTGCACCGCGGGACCTGGTTACCCCAAACATTATCTATGCCGCAACCAATCTGGCTACCTTCTTTGCAGCCAACGGCCGTCTCAACTCCGCTCTGCCAATATTCATTTCTCTTCTTCGTGCTCGCACCGATGCAGACCCCGCACCCTTCACCAAAGAAAAGTCCAACAAGCAAGACTCGAGCTTGATGGGCACTCTACTCACTCTCCTAGCGGAACCTGCTTACCCTCCTGTTCCCCCTTCAGGCGACGAACCTCTTCTTCGCAAAGAAGCAGATCGTTGCGAAGAAGCTGCATTAAAGACCTACATCGGCGAGATTCTTTTCGCAACTGCCGGTACGTCGTCCTCACAACGCCAGCAAGGACTTTCATGGGTACGTGATGGTGTGTCGACTTCCAAGATCGCTCAGACGCTCGAATCAATGCGCGCGGATGGGGAGCTGCGCAAGAAATGTGAAAAGTGCGAAGAGGTTGGTCTCGAATCGTGGGGCAAGATCATGACATATTTAGCTGCAGAGGCAAACGAAAAGCGCAACATCGCTCACAGCGGAGGTTTACAAGGCTTGATCTGGAAGATGCGTGGTACGCAGGGACTCGACAAAGACGTCGAGGATCTCGAGGGCGAAGAAGAAGGCGTCGTCCTGCGCCTCAACAAATTACGAAGCCGCATGCTCAAAGAAGAATATGCAGAAATGGATCGCAAATATGCCAGGACCTTCGTGTTCTAGGCCCTACCATATCATGTAGCAACAACTATCCAAGATAAATATTACTCCGCTCTCCAAAAGCGGAAAATAAACAAACTTCAACCTCAAAACACGGGCCTGATCTACGATCACGACACAGGGGTCAAGAATCTCTCGCTTCCCAGCGACCGTTTTCCTCAGCTTACGTCCAATCGCGCCCCTCCTTAATCCCGGAGTCAACGAGATAAATACCCTTTGGGCGCATCTGCAACGCAGCGCAAGCTTACGCCACATCCACATCCACGTGCGGCGACACAGTACTATCCCCAATTAGGAGAATGGTCTCACCCCAATCTCGCAAAACGAAGGAGGTTAGCAATGCACGACACCGGAAAAGGCGGAGCCATGCGCAGCGTGCAGACGCCAGTATTGCGTCGAAACACACTTGGGAACCTGGCTGGAGAAGCGCCAAGCTGAGGCGCGGTACAGTACTTGCTAGATAGAGTATGTTTGGGGGAAAAGTGTGGAACGCTGGAGCTAAGCATATTCCATTTTGAGGAAAATGAGGAGGAGGGCATGATGCGGGGCGGAGGCGCGGATGCGGGTTTGGGGCGTTGTGAGACGTTAGGGTACGAGATGGTGGGAATGGGACTGGCTGCTGCGAGGTATTGTGATGCAGGTTGGTGCATGTGAGGAAAGCGCGCAAGTGACTCGGGACAGATATGACATGAAATATGTAGGTGGTTCTACTTGTGTCTGAACTCTTTGTGCAACGATGAATGTTTTATTGAGGAGTTTGACAATCTTCTACACATGTGCCAACAAGGCGGTAAACGAAGATAAAGTAACGAATTGTTGAATGGCCAGGGATAATAATACATGAATACAGAGAAATATTGAAGGGAAAACCCGAAATGTTGGGTGTCGTAGCAGTACCGATCAATCCATACGCCTCGACGACCTCCTCTCGTACGTATCAACATCACGATCGTATCCAGACTTGCTTCTCCAAGTACTAGGCCCAAGACTAGCGCTCCTCCTACCACTCCGGGAAGTGGAGTATCCGAGCCCACTGTCCCGCCTACGATCGACCAGCTCAACAACTTCAGTAATGTCCTCTTCGTGCTTGAGCTCACCGATGCTGTGATCTTCCCAAATATGCTTGATGAGAGCCTTCACGTCACCGCAAACAGTGTCAACGTTTGCATGCTGCGAGCAAAGCACGCACGTATATTGTCCATCTGCATTGTCGCGGTGACATTTTACGACGAAGCGATTGGAGACTTGGAAGCATCGCTCGTAGCCAGCATCGTCCTTGCGAACTTCCCACGCCTTGCCTGGTGACAGATGCATTGTGCGCTTGCAGTGCGGGCAGTACGGTACGGGGTCAGAGGTAATGCTTGATGTGAGCTGCTGATTGCGGTGCCGTTGGAGGTCGATAGCATAGAGACAGTACAGATCATGCGGTGCTGACTTCATTCCGTAGGACGTCGGTCCGGTCATCGAGGTTGTGTCTGTGTCTGTTCTGTCGACCTTTGGTCTGCCTCGCCACTCATCGAGGACAGTTGTGTTCACTGGGCTGCCACTACGAGGTCGAGTGGGCTCTTGATATCTCACTAACGATGTCGAGGTCGAAGTTGAGCTTGCTCCAGTAGCAGTCGTCGGATATGGTGGCGCATGTGAGGCATGTGAATGGTCCACTGGCGAGTGTGACGAGCGTGGAGTGGGTGGTAGGTTCGCTTGCTGGCGTTGCAGTTGGGCTACCAGTATGTCTACCACACTCGTTCCTGCAGCTCGTGACGCAGCTGTCAGAGTGGCCAGTTGATGAGAGATTGAATCTGATGATGTCGGTCCATACAAAAAGGTCGTGACAAGCACACTTTGAAGTGTTATGATTTGTGCTTGTATAGCGACATGCGTATGCACTGCGCAAAGAAGTCAGCTCTTGAGGGAGGTCTTGTGGCTTGAGATCATACCATCACCTATGGAAAATATTACACCAGTCTTCTGGAAACCTATCTCAAATTGTCGTGTGACTGCAGCTTTGTCCATCACTAGATCTTCATCTTTCCCCAGCGTTTCATCTTCAACATATTCAATCCTCCTGCTTGTAGGGTATCCCTTCGAACGCAGAGTCAACTCATAGTCTCTTTTCTCCTTCACTCTCAAGGTTTGGAAGAGATCTCTCGTGGCATCGAAAACATCGAGTAAAGTGTATACGAGCGCCTGGACGACATGAGCAGGATCAACAGCTGGATTCTGTTATGCTGTTAGCACCCCCTCCAACTTTCTGTGCTGCGGCTGATGGATACTGACAATCACACCCATCTCGAACCTGTTTTCGTTTCATTGATACTGAGTCGGTCTTACCTTCGGGGAATAAGGAGACCCAGGCAGCTTATTCAGAGCGAAGTCGACCTCGGGCGTCTAGGCCTGTCAGCTCACCCCACGACAGCCTGACGACTCTGTCCAGGCACCATATTGCTCCTCCATTTACATCGTATTGTTTTGATGGCTTCATGTTAGGTGATGTACTTGTACAGCTGGCAAGGCGCTATTGGCCTTGACGCATTTTGCGAGGCTTGATTGGAGCGAGGAAACGCTACGGGCCGCGCCCAGGAACCCACCCGTCATGTTGCGTGACGTCAATTCAATGTGCGACTGCGGAAAATAGTTAGGGATTACTTGCATAACCCGCCCACGCTCCACTCTTTCTTGCTTATTCGAGCGTGGTCGTTGCGATAAGGGCCAGATTTGGACTGTAAAGCCTTGTGTCATGACTTAAAAGGTAGTAGAATCCAGCTGTAGGTCGCGTTCCTGAGGATGTGGGACACCAGAAGGAAGCGAAGTGACTGTTAGATGTGCTACACATGCCTGCACATTTGCGATAATCCTCCCGAACCTTACGGTAGAAGCACGCCTCGCATCAGCTGACCCTAGGAGAGCTACGTGGCGGTCTCTGAGAAAAGCGGGAGCATTTCACGACGATGCGCACGGCATGTGAGAAATGCTATGGGCTTGCAATGGTGTCGCATCATGTATGACAACAAATGAACCATGGATATGTAAGAGGCAGGCGATGAATAGTCTCCTCATTGTTCGCAACCTCGACGCCTACTTAGCGTCTTGGCGCCATAGGTCTCAAACATATGTTGCGTGTTCCTCATTACCAGTGTCAACTCTACGCTTCTCCTGCCATCTCAAAGGAGGCCTTCGTCATCTCAATGCAATTTGATCCTCTGCAGATACGACCATAAGTTTGATCTATAAATCACCGCACCCAGGCTTGATATGCAAATTGGCTGTCTAGCAAACCAATTGTCTCTCTATGACCCTACAATTAGTCATGAAGCTCTTGAAGGAGGTAGAATGAAGTACGACTCACTTAGCAACCCTTCAACTTTTGCTTGCTGTCGCCCATTTGCAGCACTTTACCAACTTGCAGCCGTTCCCATGGGTGGGTAGCACCGTTGGCTGCAAGCCTTGGGCACATCGAAAAGGCTTAGCGGCTTCAAAGAGGCCGTGCTGACAGCGAGACGGAATCTTTACAGATTGTTAGTAAAGCTCGTTGCATGTTCTTAAAAACACCTCGAAATTATACGAGCCTGGTTATCTTCGTCTGAGCCAACTGTGCTCACCCTCGACCACGTTTTGTCTGACTCAAGCCTCGAAGACGTTTCGTCCGATTCAAGCCTCGACGATGTTGTGTCTCGAGCGGGGCATACAGAACTCGATTGTGCAGAGAGTCAACAGCAGCTCGCTTTGTATTCTCGATCTCCGAGCAGTCGTCATCCAAAGGTCGCTGAATGTAGCCTATGCAATGACTTCGCAGGGGAAGACACGCCTGAGGAGCCTTCGCATCCTTTGTCGGGCAGCCTTGGAACCTATATGCAGTTCGCTGCACAGGGCTGCAAGTCATGCGCCGTGCTTGTGCAAGCTGCAGAGCATTTTCTTCCAAGTCTAGAGTCCATGCCAGGAGAAGGTGAAGCGGTACTCGTTGAATTCCAGCCCGGACTATACAATAGATCACTCTATTGGGCCATGTGTATCTCAATACAAGAAAAAGGCAGCAAGCGCATGTGGCAATCTGAAAAAATCGAAGAGTTTAGGCGGCGGAAGAAGATCGGTGAGGTTGAGCTGGAAGTATTCATCACCAACGGTTAGGCATCTGTTCGTGGTCGGAATATTAACGACCTCGGAACCATCATGGTCAGGTGAAGGATCGTTTCACTGACGCATATGCTTAGATGATGAACACCCATGGGAACACGACTTCCTTTGTCGTCCCCCACGGCCTCGCATACCAATTCGACGACATGTCAAAGGACATACGGGCGATACTACGAGCTTGAGCATTGCAGAGTCTTGGCTTGAGAAATGCAATGAGCATCATGCTTGCACGTCAACTCAGGTCACCAATCTTCCAACACGTATTCTGGACATATCTAGCTCCGTTATCTGCGTGATCGAAGGCCAGGCCATTCGCGGGAGGTATGCAGCTTTGAGTCACCGCTGAGGAGAAGGGATACCCGTTCGACTTATGAAGTCAACATTGTCGGAGTATACTCTTGGAAAAGGAGTGCCCTGGACAAGCCTCTCACGAGTATTTCAAAATGCCATTACCTTTGCTCGCGCGCTAGGGTTGAACTATCTCTGGATTGACAGCTTGTGTATTGTTCAAGATGATCCAGATGATTGGAGCCGTGAAGCGGGCAAAATGGCACAAGTCTACAGGTACATGACCAATACTAGCATTGTGAATCAAGTTAACAACTAAACAATACACAGTAAGTTCAGCTGTATTCCATCCTATCATATGGGGCCTTGCCTTTTCTATCACAATTAAGCCCTATACTGCTCCCCCTTCTCCCAAAGACATTGCCAAATCAAGAGTAAGACCACAGCTTGATGATCGATATCTCTAATAGGTCTAATTCCGAGACCTTCTAGCATTTTGCTAACTTATCTTCTCTAACCAGGCAACGCATATGTGACTCTAGCCGCCACAAACTCAGACGGTGGAAAGCTTCCAATGTATAACAAGGCTTCTCCAACGTTCACCGTAGAGGCTGTTACAGGCGAAGAGAAGCCGTATCGTATTCACTTTAGGACTGAGATTAGCCATCATCATCATTCTGGTCTGGCGGAATATTCACTCTTGCAGCGAGGCTGGGTATACCAGGGGCGTATCCTTTCATCGAGGATTATACACTTCGGTCCTGGAGAGCTCTTCTGGGAGTGCTTCGAGAGCTCCAACTGTGTGTGTGGAACTTTAAACGCCGAGCAGAACGATAAGATGAGGTTTCGGAGAGACGTCTATCAATCTCGAGATCCGGAACGTCATTGGAGACATGTTGTCGAAAGGTACACATTGCTTGAGCTGTCTCATACCAGTGACAGATTGATTGCGCTGTCGGGTATTTCTGAGAAAGTGCAAGTGACTCGCAAAGATGAATACCTGGGTGGTTTGTGGAGAGACAGCTTGATTTACGATCTCCTGTGGAATTGTCGATGGCCTGGTAAGACGCAGCTGGCAATCGCCCCTTCATGGTCCTGGGCGTCACGGAATGTACCGGTTTCCTTTTCGTGGCTCTTCTCGGGATCATCCCAGTACACAACGGCCATTATCGACGGCTACCACGCAAAGGTCCTCGATATCCAGACGACCGTCATAAACAAACATGCTTTCCAGGCTTCTCTCACGCTAAGCTCACACATAAGACCTCTTCTTACAGCCACAGAAATAGCGAGATTCTTCAAAGATCTGAGACACAATTCGATCAGCATCAACTTTGACTATCTGGAAGCTCAGGACTGCTGGCAGGATGGCTGGCAAGATGGCCAACTGTACCAAGTTCACATTGCACAGTGTCATACTCGTGATAGGCTCTTTGACAAACATCACTACTACGACTTTAGCATAATCGTAAAGAGGGCTACGGAGAGTGAGTCGTTGTCGTACAAACGCGTTGGTGCAATGAGTGTTTACCATGATGTCAAGACTGGGGATTATGAGCTAGAAGAGGATCATCGCCTGAAAGAGCAAATTTTCGGCTACGAAGCAAAGCAAGAGACGTCGATAACATTGATCTAAGGGTTTCATCCAAAGGTTTGGTGCTGATAGGGTTTCAGATGTGAAATGTTGTCAACCAGACTGGAGGTTTACGAAGGATCGGTTTTAATTTTCATCCTTATCCCCATACCACGATAGCATCATTGAACGTGAAAGACAATTTCTGTGTACATGAGCAGATTATGTAGCTCCGAAAGCGCAGTCAACGCAGGCTCGAGTCTCCTGTATTGAGATTGAACAGCAAGACGGACGTCCCACATATATATGTACGTGATGAGGAGCAATTCCTCGTCAAAGTGTAACCCTTTCATAAATCATACGGTATCTCATCCATAGTAGATCTTCTCACCCGCCCCTCAGACATTGACGTTTTCGCTGATGCAGACATCTGCACCAAAGGTTCCTGGGAGGCCGCAGCCTGTACGCTCGAGCCTGCAGACCAGTCATTTTGCTGCGTATCGCTAGCCGGACCAGACGTCTCGCTCACCGCCACATGACGACGAAATCTAGACATGGCATCACGGTCAATGAAGCCTCTGAGGCTTGTAATTGCGCCTTCTGAGGAAGAAGAGACAGTTGAGCCGAAGGTGACCTCAGAGAGGCGATCCTGACGCGGCCGTGAGGTTTCCGTGGAGGTGTTGCGCGTGTCTGGAATGATTGGCCCACGAATCATGCCTGGAGGATTGAAAGGAAGATTCCATGAATCCTGGGGCACAGGGATGTGGAACATTTGCGGATAAGATGTTCTAGAGATTTCTTGGAAGGGAATGTTTGCAGTTGGCGTGTGCGTGGCATTTTGAGTTCCATTTGCATAGTCGAGGTATCTCGGAGGATGGAGCGAATTGAAAGATCGAGAGGTCTTCCAGTGCAGGAATAGAAAGCTTGCTGTCAATGCCCAAAGAGCTCTGTAACGTGTTAGGTAGACTTTCATGGATCTTCGAGTCGTCAACTCACAGCTCAAATGCAGCCAACACAGCTCCGGCCACCAGAGCTCCATAAAAGGCCCTGAACGGCCTTGCACTGTTATCCGTCTCTTGTCGTCTCTGATAAGGCACACACGTGTATTGCTTGCGGTTATCGTAGACACACGCGGGATCCGACCAGAGCTTGGCGAGTTGCGCGATGAGGGCGAGGTCGACAATCCAGAATATCATCATCCAGATATGGTATGCACTTGCCACATATGGGCTGTATAGCTTTTTTAGGCACGACAGTGCCATGATAAGGTACACGCATACTGGTATGGTGCAGATAGACTATGTGCCTTTTAGTAACAATGAAGAATTGTTTGATTCTACATCCATACTTACTGCTATACATGAGCATACGAGAGCATTGTAGGGTACAAAATGCACGCCATATACATCTAGACATAACACACCAACTGCAATACATAACTGAAGATAGTGGAGACTACGCATCATGGCGTTTGATTCCGGCAGCTTTGCTGGAATCTGAGTCGTTGTCTCGCTCATCGTACTTGGCCTGCAGAGCAGCGATTGCTAAATACGGTTTGGTGATATTTGAGTACAGTAGTAAGTGTGGGGAATATGTCAGGAAACAGAAGAGGAAGGTGGATAATGCTGATACTTCATCCTACAGAGAACTGAATCCGCGGAGGTTTCAGATGGTTTGTCTGGCTGTCTTGCCCCGCTAGCAGGCTTGCGGCTGTACGACTTCATAATAGTCATAATGAAAGGAGAAGTAAGACCCCAAGTCGAAGTGACATTGGCTCGGACAGTCGTACCGATGAGCGTAGGACACGTGTAAGTGCTTGAAGCTCTTATCCCAAGCTGTTCATCTCGGATGGAAACCCCATGTGGCTTTTGCAACCCCAGAACATCTCCGTTGGGAAAGTGCGAAACTCTAGGATGCTAATATCACATTCTTTTCGTGGCTTCTTTTTTATTACTTTCAGTTATGGACACAGGACTCAAAAGTGAAAGCAGATCTGGAGGTGGCTGCCCATGTCTCAATTGAGCTTGTTTGACTGCGCAGTGGTTCAGCCACGTTCAAGGCTAGCGAATGACTGCATCTGGGTCTCAGCCAGGAATCAAGATCGAGCCATCACAGTGTCTCATATGATAGCTTCAGGGCTGAGAGTGTTTTCTCTGGTATGCACTAACTCGAATATGGTTAGGGCGGAATCCGAGGAACCAGGCTGATGATCTGGAAACGCTTCGTGGAATCAGCTCGTATCGTACTTGCATGCGCCATTGTGAGCTGTGAACAGTGGCGTTCGTTTAGAATGCGCGAAATGTCGCAAAGACCGGGTCACGGCGGAGATGT
>AJMS01010223.1:0-15771 GCA_000263175.2 Phaeosphaeriaceae sp. UM 1110
CATCAACACCAACAATACTCACCTTTGCCAACTTCTCCCACACAACCTTCCTACCGTCCAACCATGCGCCGCTTCGCCACTCCCAAGCTTCGACCCTAGAGTCATTCACCCCGGCCAACATCACCGAAAATCCCAAAAGGAGTAATCGAACTTCTGCGATTGCAAAAGGGTGTCGAAAACAGCGGCTTCAAACGCCGTCGAATTTCAGACCCGGATATTGACGCCGCAGCAATCACATGCAGCTGTGCTCAAAGCAGTATTTCTGCTTGTTGCTTGCAAAAGGGGGGTTTGAGGACTGTGGAACTTTTTCCCGTGGACGTCGGGAATCGTCGCCGGCGAGATCAATGGATAGCAAAGGAGATGGGATGGAATAGGGTCGAGAGAGTGGGAATACATATCGAGACTGGAACCAAAAATATGCCTCGTATCTATTAACTTTCGATCAAACATCGACGCAGTGACGATGTGTTCGTCGCGCAAATGGACGTCCAAGTTGACAGAGTGAAGAACAGTCACGAAGACATTCTCCAAGGATATATTTTCTGATGTTGTGTATCCATAGAAGCATGATAATGTCTTTACCCTTTCTAGCCACATGTTACGCAGACCCTGCAGCCCTATCAAACCCCAGCAATCAAGCAATGGTGTTGAGGCACGAATGGGATCTACGAAAGTACCAAGTATATCGCAAGAAAGTAGCATTGTATAGACTGGTGGGAAGCAAGGAGAATTCTCCAACCACTTCAGCGCCAACCCGCGAATGACAGATAGTGAAAAGGATGGAACGACGGGCATTCATTCTTCCAACTATGACACAGCGGGATGTACTCAATGTATCCTGTCCACGTTTCTTCTTCCGCAAAAGTTACGCCACGAGTTCCCAGCTAACCATTCAAAGGCATTGTGACAAGCTGCATCAGCAGCCTACTTAAAGCAGTAACTTTGCTCTCGGGTGTCGAAAACCGCGGCGATAGAAGCCGTTGGACGTGAAACTCGGATAACATAGCCGCCGCGAATTGACCAGTGATGTGTTAACACGAGTTGATCGTGTTGCTCGTTGTGGTACGGAAGTGCGCGTGTTAGAGATTGTGGAACATCAAGCCGTGCCTCGGGAATTTGAGCCGACAGAAGAAACGCAAAACTTATCATGATGTGTAGCCAAGCAGTAAGCATATCTATAGATAGGAATGTGCGTCGTAAGTGTAAGTATAAGTGTAGGCAGTGCCCAAGAGAAAGGATGATCGTAGCACCAATCGTGCGAGCGATTGTCGGGGAGCGCGTCTGAGAGACCAATCACAACCTCTGACTGAGAGGATTGAGAACTCCTGATTACTCTGTCTGCCGCGTGACTGATAAATGCTCGAGCAGCCGATGGTATGTAGGTGGCAACGGTATTCAGAACATCGTAGTTTGTCATTCTAGAAGTTAGAATGTGGTACAGGGAGCATTGTGAGGGAACGAGCTATAAGAGAAGGAAAAATGATGAGCGGTCGAGGCGGGAAGGTCGTCTCTGTCGGCAATGGTAGCGTTGGGAGTAGGATTGCAAGATTCATGAAGTCGAGAGTTGTCGATGCCCTCTTGTTGTTGCGCCTTGCTTCGAAGTGAGCAGCAGTAACGGGACCGAAGACCCTGGCGCGGAATCTACCAAGTCGCTCAGCCATGACACATGTGCGGAGAATAGAAAGTAGGAAAGGAAGGGGTTGCGCTGAATATCCCACCCCAGATACGTTAGCGATTCTGCTCGGTCAAAAAGTCCGGCAACGAGACATTTGCAACACGGCAACCAGATTCCTGTTGGAGGTCGCCACCCGGGAATGTTTTTGGGCGAGGGGTACGCAGGGGCGGGCCCCGCGGAGGTCATACAGCGCGTACGACCGCATCCAATCGAAATTCTCGTGGACCGTTTGCAGGCATGTGGAGTCACCGTTGCAGCCATGGTTGGATTGCGGCCTGGGGATCCGAGGAGGGCGCAGTCCGGTGGTGTGAAGCAAAATGATGTCGGTGGCACGGCGCACGGGTGCTCATGGTGAAAAAACATGGAGAATCTGGTTTCCCATCAGCAAGGGTACGAGACAGCAGAAAATTGCATTATGACGCACATGGTGATCATGATCAGGAATGGTCATGGTCTAGGGTTCTCGCGTGCATTTTCGGAAGCTGTGCAGTAGTCGTGCCGCGATAGAAGCAGGTCTGGAGCACTGCGTGGCTTGTACGGTGCATTGAGCCGTCAGTCCTCTGCAACCAGACAGGTGTGAACGTGGTCGCAGACACAGTAGTCGCCACGGCAGAGCGAAGTCGGCTGTCCTCAGCGCGCTGCACCATGGGGCAGTCTCCGTACGGCGAAACAGGCGTTTGGTCAAACTCAAACAGCGACTACAAAGGAAGTGTGATGTTGCGTCTAGGCTACAAGAGGGAGGAGCTGGAAGGTGCCCCGCGGAGTCAGCCAATCAAACATGTCATATCTGGAGTTAAGGCGCTGTTTAGCCGCGTCTACTAGGCCCAGGTTTGCGCTTGTTTCCTTAGCAGTCATTGATATATCCAAGGGGAGTCGGAGCTGGATCTGCTAGGTGTAAAGTGCGGAATGTCGCTTGCAAACTGTGTTTTCAGGCTCTGCTGCGAGGTCCATTACGCTAATGGCCCAGGCTATCGAGGTGGACAGACGACAGACCAGGAACTATCTGCGCAGAAGATGGCAGTGCAAGCTCTGTAGGTGTATGCACTCGGGCAGATGGTGCATGGGCATGGGCATGGGCATGGGCATGGGCATAGGCATGGGCATGGCCGGTATGTAGCAAACATTGGTGGTGTTGGTCATGGACAAGTTGCGATCGAGATGACTTTCCGCATGCGCACGGCCCCTGTTCTGACAATTACAGCTGCTTGGATCGCCAGCAACATATGGATCGGCGATCTGACATCACGCTCCATGTCCATGTCCATGCATTTTGCAAGCTTTCCGCATCTCGGGCAAAAGCCCCATTGTTTGAAGAATCCCATGTTGTTAGCCGGTGCGTGCCTTCCTTAAAATCCCCCGCCCCTGCCTTCACACCGTCCTCTTTTGCACCTTCCCATTCTCCAAACACGCTCGGCCAACATCTTCGACACTCTTCGTATTAGAGACTGCTTTTAGGCAGCACGAATTGACCTACCCATCCATCGGTCTACCTTGCTCCACAACGAGCAATCATGATGGAGGTTCAGAACCCCCCGCAGTTCGACTGGGCCCACGACGCCTACGTTGCCCTCAATCAAGACAATGCCGCTCATGGCGACAAGTGGGCGTCCATGCAGAACAACGCCTTCAGCATCCCGCCCTCTCTTCTCTCCCAGGCCTCAATCGAGCGATTCGGCCAGGTCACTCCACCCGACGACATGTCACCCGCCAATCCGCCCCGCGAAGCCAGGGAGAAGTCCATTCCTGTGGAACAATTGCAAAATGAGGCCCTGTGGTCACCCCCACAGCAGCACCAGCACCAGCACCAGCAACCACAGCACAACGACGCAGAGCCAGCAACAAAGCGACGTCGCAGTGGCAGGCAAACCGCCGCCGATCAAGCCCAATCAAACACGCGCTCCCTGCCCCAACACGACGACGCTAATCCGCAGCCACCCAAGCGCAAGCGGGGTAGGCCCAAGTCGCAGCCGCAAATGGTTGAGGCTTATACCGCCGATGGCTTTCCCTTCCACGTCTCTTCTGCGCGCCAGTCGCATCTCGAGAAGAACCGCGTTGCTGCGCACAAATGCCGCCAGCGCAAGAAGGAATACATCAACGGCCTCGAGGATCGCGCCCGCGACTTCTCGTCCAAGAACAAAGCCCTCAAGGAGAATGTCGCCATGCTCCGCGAAGAGGTACTCGGTCTGAAAAACGAAGTCCTTCGCCACGCCGGTTGCGGCTTCTGGGCCGTCGACGAATACCTGGCACGCTGTGCTGGTGATCTCCTTGGAATGGATGCCCCGATGCAAATGCCATCTGTGGGACCCAGCTCGACGCAGCCAAGCCCGGCCATGCCTACGCAACCGCTCGTGGCCCAGCGACACAACAGCAACGATTCCATGCCCGCCCACATGACAGACATGTCGAGCCCGAATACCGATGACGACTTTGGCGGCCTCGAACTTCTCCGCGATTACGAAGACGACAATATGGAAGGACAGCAATAACATGCTTGACTTTCTTGCATCCACTTCTTCTCGCTTGCTTCTTGCTGGACAGTACTTCTCACCACATTCACGATACCCCGGGGCTCAAATCACCCATTTCGCCCACAAAAGCTTTTCCTGCCTCTTCTCATGCCTGTATTTCTACTTATGCTACATGGATATGTAGCCACGACTTACGATTGGAGATGCTGTTGCAGCCACGGATCATCAAGCATCACGATGCCCATCATCATATAACACAAATAACAAAACACAATTAACAACATGCGTTGTCCGCTCTCAATTTGCTCCGTCTACATTTGCCACGCGTGATTAGCCTGCATGCAGCTTGTTGAACGCGGAAGATGATTCATCGCACAAGTACTTCCATTGTCCAACTCCCCTCGAGACCATTACGTACCGCGTCCTGAGTGAGAACAAGGTATCTCCCTGCCCCTCCACAATGCCCCAATCCCTGGCCTCGTTCGCGCCCAGCAATCCGCAGACGCAGTCCACCTAGGGTCATCTCTGATCAACGATTGGTCAGCATACGCAGCAGCCTCATGCTGATTTGCCAGCGGTCAAAACATCCGATTGCGCGCCACCCTCGTCAGCTAACATCTGGAACTCCGGAAATCACTGCGTTCGGAAAATGCAAGACCGTAGTTTAAGCGAGAGGGGCAACGGCAATGTGACTTATTTTTGTGCGGCAAACAAAGCCGCTGGCCAGTGGGATGCTGGACCGCAAAAGAGGGGAACGAAACGGAGACCCGAGACCCTGGCTGGGCGATCAACACATGTCATATCTGAGGATGATGTTGGGCTGCATTCGAGGAAAGTAATTGATCGTGCACGACAAGTGAGTGTCACGCTGTGGGTGTGCAAGACATGGCTGCCTGGGGTTGAAGGGTACGCGTACCGGCATGCAGGTGTAGGAAATGGGAAAACCTTGGTATAATCGTGACTAGAGAAACAGTAATTACTCATGCAGTGGTCCCTGATACGTCGACGGGAACATTGCGCAAGCAAATCGCAGTGCATCGTATCCAGTTCGCAAACCCCCGCCATTCACCGTCCTTTCATCTCGTCCCTACACATCGCTCGCCTTATCCCTTCTGCTGTCCCTCGACAAAGTTCAACGCAGCTTCAGTCTGCACTACGTCGATACTGCTCGTCTTGTTGGAATAGCTCACGCCATAGCACTTGTCTGCGACAAGAACCATCTCAGGCCTGAACGTTGTGCAAATGAATTGACCACCTCCGTCGCCTGCTCGGCCGCCCTGGCCGCTGAGCTTCTGCAACATCTCGGCAACAGCGGTACGGTACTGCGCGTCGAGGTTGGCGTCGATCTCATCGAAGAGATAGAACGGCGCAGGATCGCACTTTTGAATTGCGAAGATGAGGGCAAGTGCGCACAATGACTTTTGACCACCAGATAGCTGCGAGATACGTTGCTGCTCGTCGTGCTTGGAGTTGAACGAGACAGCAATGGAGACTCCGGTGTATTCAGCCACCTTGCTACCCTTCTTTGCCTGTGTCTCCTCCTCGTCGCTGCCGCTCTCGTCACTGTCGGCGCCACGGACATCAGCATCTGATCGCCTCTTGATAATCAGACGGCCTTGGCCAATGGGCACGAGCTGCTGGAAGACTTCCTGGAACGCCTGAGCGACTTGTCGGAAAGTACGTGCGATCGCCTCATCCTTCCGCTTATCAAGGGTATCGATAAGAGTCTCGATAGACTTTCGCGATGTGTCCAGTTCAGTGCGGCGGTCCGTGAGGGTCTTGCGTTGTCGCGTCCACGTCTCGTATTGCTCAAAGGCCTTCTTGTTGACATGTGCGAATTGTCGTAACGTTGATGTGGCTTTGGTAAGCTCTTTGGCAATCTGCTCAGATGTTAGTGACCACACACGCACACCAAACGACATTGATGTCTACGCACCTTTGTAGCATCCCATCGTGAGTATTTGCGATCGACATCTTCTGGAAGGGTCCCCAGGTTCCGAATTTCCTTCCTTACTTCATCCAGCTGTGCCTTAAACCGACTTCGATCAGTGTCCTTTCTCGATATTTGAGTCTCGTGCTTTTGCATGGTGACTGCGAGCTTCATATTGCTAGCCGTCTTCTCAGCAAGTGAGTTTTCTAAACTGCTCAACTCTGCCTGCATCTCCTCGATCGCATTGTCGGTCTCCTCGATTTGTTGATCCAGTTGTGATATGGTCTGGTTCACCGTGTCGAGAGCACGTTTGCACTCTTTCAAACGAGCAGACTGGCTATTCGAACCGGCGGAGCCGCCCTGTTGTGCCAGCAGGCTGTCGAGAGTTGGTTGGAGATCCTCGCTCAGTGCTAACTCAGCTTGGACTTTTTGTGTCTCCAAAGCAGAGCGTTCTTCTTGAACACGGGCATTCTGTCGCCTCAGATCTTGCACGGTGGTTGTAAGGGTGAGGAGCATTTGCTCTTCGTCACGAGACAATGCCTTCTTGAACTCAGACTTGATCTCGTTCTCCCAATCTTCTTGTTGGGCCCCCAATCGGTTGATCATAGACTCCAGATCTGCTGCTGCCTTCTGTTTTTGAGCGAGACCGGATCGGACATCCTTGAGTGCATTGATCTTGACGCGGAGTTCTTCTCGCATGGGCTCGAAGCTGTTCTCGCCCTGCCGCCGTGCATTCTCACGTCGCAAGACCTCGCTATGTGCAGCGGTGATTTGCTGCCGCTTTTGCTGCACTTGGCTCTCCAGATCATCCCTGCGCTGTTGCAATTCGTCGGCCAGGATCCGGCAGTCCTTCAGCTTTCGCCATGCAATGAGCTTCGATTTCTTTGGATCATGATATCCACCGCGATATTGTCCCTTGCGAGATGCATTGTCACCATCCGGGGTGTAAGCTCGGACGTTGTACTGCTTTGCGTTGCTTTTACATGCGTCGAGCGAAGGACACACGACTATTTTGCCAAAGACATGTCTGAAAGCAGCGTCATACTGGCCGTCGTAGCGCAGCCTGGGTAACAAAGGCTGCATATCAGACTTTGTTGGGAGGTTCATGTTGGGCGCATGAATGCGATTGAGTGGAATGAATGTCAGTCGTCCACTCTTGTCTTTAATCAGTCGATCAATGATCTTTGTGGAAACATTGTCGTCGTCGACAACAACGTTGAACAAGGCTCCCTCAGCAGCATTCTCAACGACTGTCTGGTATTGCTCAGGAACGTCGAGCAGGTCCGCGATTGTGCCATGCACGCCCGGTATGGAACCTTCTTTCATGTACCTATCCAGTGCATCCAGTCCGAGAGAGGTACCACGGTCAAGGTTGCTTGAGCAAAGCTGATCAGCCTTTCGTGCCTCTTCGGTGGCGGTTCGCAGCTGGGTGTTGACTTTGTTCAGTTCTCTTGCGAGGTTCTTCTGTTCATCATCCAACGCCTTGTGCGCATCTCTGGCTTGCTCGACCTGTGCAGCAAGATTCACACTAGCGTCACCCTCACTCTCAAGCGAAGATCGCAGATTGGATATCTCATCTTCTATGCGCTTGATGTCGTCTTGCAGCGCCGCGATGTCCTCATTCGTCGACATCAGAACAGCCTTCCGGCGACTCAAGTTGTTATTGGTGTCTTCGATCTCCGCCCGTAAAGCATCGTCTCGTTGGCGCTTGTTGCTATAGAACGCTGTTCGGCCTTGTTTCTCCGAAAGTCGCTTCTGGTGGGCCTCTGCATCTCGCAGCTGCTCCAATACGGCGCTCTCTTCCGCCTGCTTGGAGGTATATTTGGGAAGCAGCTTCTGCAGCTCTGATTCGCGCGAGCGAATCTCCTTCTGGATAGTTTTGATCTGTTCATCCCGGGATCGCTTCGCCTGCTCAGCTCCAGATCGGCTGTCCTCCAGAGACTTGAGCTCGAGCTCAATCTTTGCTTTTTCAAGTGTGGTTGACTTGCGCTCACTCTCATACTGTACGCGGTCGTCCTGGAACACTTCCAAATCGCCCTTGCGTGCGCTGATGTCGCTTTCGAGCTGGTCTTTCTCGGTTTCCGTTCGCATGAAGATGGCCTCGTTAGTCTCTTTCATGTCGCGGCCCTGCTCTTCAAGCATGTCTATATTCTCGATGCGACCCTGTAGATCGGCCTCCTCGCGCGACTTCATAGTGTAGAGGAGCGATCTCCTCTCCTTGTCGCTTTTACTCCATGCCTCTAATTCCTCCTTCTCACCCTCGAGCTCATCCAAGCGCTCATTGATGGTGTTGATCAAGTTATCGGTGTTCTTGCACTTGCTCTCGGTGTCCGCTAGCAGCTTCAGACTGTCAGCGCGGCGTGTTTCGTACACGTTGGAGCCAGATATCTCCTTCAACAGCTTCAATCGCGAGACGTCGCTCATGCGCGTGAGATCTGAAATGCGGCCTTGGGGGACAATGTAGTACGGGTTGGATCGCGAGAAACCGGCGGATTCGAGAATTTGCTGTACTTCGGCACGGGTGGCGTTCTTGCGGTTAACGGAGTACTCGTCCTTCTTTGCGCCAATGGTACGGCGCAGGAAGAACTCTGGCTTGCCCGTCTGAAAGCGATCCTCGGTGTTGTCGAAGCAGACCTCGACGTAAGCAGACATGACGGCAGAGCCGGAACCTTCATGGAGCAGGTTCTGGCGCTGCTCGCGACTGAGCATGTAGTAGTCGTCACCCAAGACAAAGCGCACGGCGGCGAAGAAGTTACTCTTGCCTGAGCCATTGCGACCAACAACAACATTACATTTGGGCGAGAAAGGTTCCATCTGTGTCTGATCCTTGTAGCTGGAGACATCTGCATCAGCTCTACTATATAGTTATGGTTGGACGACTCACCTCTTGAAGCCCTGGATGGTTATCTGTTTGATGTACCCCATGGCGGCGGTTGGGCGCGACCACGCGCGCAGACGTAGAGGTTGTCAGAAGCGATCTCAATGGCGGTATAGAGTTGTATCAGCTCGTGCGATCGAGTTGGTGATGCTCAAGTCATGGCCGAGCAAGGGTTGTGGTGCGTTGGGCGCCGTCGTCGTTGATGTTGGCCAACATTTGTCTTGCGACGCGCTGCGCGACGCGACTGCCAAGACCACCGCGCTACCGGTAGTGCAGTGGCTTCTTCCCCGCGTCAATTCGTGAATCACTTGACTACACTCGGCTTCAGGTATGGTACATCTACACCATCTTGCGCTGAACGCTTATCATTCAAAGCTATCTAGCCAGGGAATTTGATTCCACACCGGCAGCATCCGAGTCTATTGAACGCCTCGACCACTCTGGCTGTTGTCTTCTGCTGTTCACAGTACGCAATGCCAGTTCACTCATGCCTCTCATGGTGCTATGCTCCCATGCCACGAAATTTGTAATGGCTGCATTTCTCTGCTCCGTCTGAGGTGCATGCAGTGCCACGAGCAGCAATGGAGCTGCAATACGCATATATGCACATCCAATCTGACGTGTCTGCATGAATCCTGCCGCGTCCAGGATGAGCTGGAAATGGTTTATGTCGTCCTGTGCGGAGGTGGCGGGTGATGGAGCTGTAAGTGCGAGGAGAACACCAGTGGCGCTGAAGTATGCAACCAAAAGGGCCGTGAACACATCCCGGAAGACTCTTGTCTGTGTGACTTGATCGTACCAAGTTGCCTCGCCTTTTTGGTTGCATTCCCGCCAGAGTGCATCGATCTCGATCTCGAAATCCCTATGTTCTTCAGAGGTGAGCTGGCTTCCTGTTGTCGACTTCCCGTCAGCCCCATGTGCCATTGCATTGTAAGATGCTGCCAGCAATGTGAACTGCGTCGTCAGCCTTTGAAAGATCGGAAGATCCTCGTAGTTCAGGGAATCATGCAAAATCTTCCTCACGTTAATTTCGGTCCGCTGCTCGCTTGATGTGAGTTGCATGAAGGCCATTTGCGTTCGTAGGTGAAAGAATAATTGGCACAGCACCCCTTCGGCGCATTGCGTAGGGTCGGTTACCTCGAACATCTTTGCCACGCCGACTATATGGAGGCAATATGCCTGGGGATTCGTAGCTTGCATAGCCTCGAAGATGCTGAACAGCACGCTCGTAGAGATCATGTGTATCGTCACCGCATATGCTGCAGCTTTTACACGTGCAAGCAAGCGCCCATGTTGGCGTATCGCCTGTCCATACAGATCTCGTGCATGGCGGTAGAGAGCCGGATCGTGCGTCTCTGACGCACAGTAGGACGACGCAGTCGCTTGTACCGCAAGTGCCAGGGCGTCGTTCGTTCCATCCACAGAAAGCCGAGGAAGGCGGTGCAGCCACGAAGACTTGTTCCGGATGTCCTTTTCGTCTCCCTCAGACGTGAAGTAGAGCAGGAAGCGACTGTAGAAAGCTTGAGTCACAACGGCTTGTTGCGAGATTCGACTTATACGGGTCTGATATGGCCTCAGGACGTCTTCAGATGTCGACCTTCTCATGGTCGGTTCTTGCTTTCGTTTGTGCGGTCCATGGCGAGCTTGATCGGTCATGTCTACGATCAGTAGCCCGTCTACGCCAGGACATCTCCGACCGAAACGCTTGCACATGACGCAGTTTGGCAGCGTTGCATCACACTTGATCCGTTTCTGACGACACAACGCACATGATCTGGTTCGAGCAGGCATTGCTAAAGATGTTTTTGGAAGCAGGTTGGAGGTACTGTGGATTCGGAGTATATATAAAGTCAGCAGTCGGCAGTTGAGGGTATGTAAATTAAATTACGGTGTAGGACGACGTGCTGACTAAAGCCCGTGCAGCGCAAGTCATTTCCTCTTTGGGAACATCTGAGTCTGGAGGCAGGTCACACAAACTCCGCCATTGAAGGCATTTCAAGTATCATGACAGTCACAAGAAAGAGGCGATATAAGGTCGCACTTTGCTGTGAAACATTTCGAACGGCGCAGGCAGTCCGAATGCTTTGCACGTTTGCACGCGAATCAACTATAGCGCATAGTCTACTTCATGTCGAGCATCAGGTAGGTCAGGACTAGCAATAGCTCAGACCTAAATCGATTACAGAGCCCATTCGTGCTGCATGGCACCCATGCATGTCAAATTCCATTGCGCTTGCACATCGCCCGAGGGAGTTGCGACTGCGGACTTCCTTGTTCATATAGGTGCAAATGCGCCTTAGCAGTTGACGTCGTGGTCCGTAATCGCTGCAGCCAGATCTTCGAACATGCCTGGCTTCGATAGAGTCGATGTCATCAGAGCAGTCCCCATAGATGTATGCCCTTCTTTTTAAGCTTTCAAGAGTATGTGGACAGAGTTTGTCCGTTCACCATCAATCACTAGATTTGCCAGGCCAATGAGACCAAACACGCAGCGGGATTGCTTTCTCTTACCGGGCACGATGCACAACATCTGTGCGATCCTATAATTATCGCTAATAACGCGAGCGACGCTAGCTCGCTTCGTGGGCAATTGTATGTTGATAGCTCAGATGTGCAACGCTTGGAGAATTTTAGCTGACTTGGCAAGGTACGTTCGAGACGCACGTAAGAGCACTTCGGCATGTCATGTGCTAGATTTTTCATGAATCACAAAGCTATTGATATTCCGGCTGACCTTTGGTAAGATCTGAGCGAACATGTTTATGCTTGTGTGATCCCTTGCTGACTTCTATTCATCGCAGGGAAAATGTAACAATCTACGTCAGAGACTTGAGGGCATGAAGGCGCGGCAATAAGTCTTCCATGCTTTTACGGGCAATCAACGAGGAAGTACAAGCGTCTCGATGTCTATCTGCCATTGAGAAAGCGCTTCGGCCGCTCGTACAGAGTTTTTTCGAAAACGAAGTATTTGTCGTCAAACGATACTGTTGTTGGCAAGTAGGATGCGAATCAGAGATAAGCTCTCAACGCTTCAAAACAGCCAAGTCTCAGAAACCCAGATTTCTGTCATGAAGAGTGTTTTGCTCGTACCTGAGCCCGAATGAGCCCATGAAGAGCGTAGATTATGCAAGTTCTTTTTTTTTGAGGGGGGAGAGGGGAAGAGGGGGGGAGAAGTGGCCCAAGCTAGCTGGGATCTTGCAAGCCATATCCTACCTTGACAAAAGGAAACAGTGATGCCTCGCCGGAGTTCATGGCTTACACATGAATATTCGGCGCGAGCAAGGGCCCAAGCTACGTCCTATTCATGACCCCCATGCGCAAGCATGTTCTAGCCAGGCGTGATCCTGTGGTCCATACACGTTTGACTCCTGAACGCTCTTCACCAGGGCAGACTCCTGTCCAGTGATCTGAGACTTGATCTCAGAAATTGTAGGCGCTGGACCTACAAGATCACATAGGCTCCGATCACCACTACTACATCAATGCTTAGCAAAGTACGCAGTGCCCAATATGGGTTCATAGTCACGTCTACGTGGGTCAAATCCGATGCTCAAATAAGATCCCTCACGCTGCACGGTCGCACACTTCATCTCGCCTTGATAAAGTATAAGTAAAAGTATCCAGCAAGCCCTGAATGGTGGTTCTCCGGCTGATTCAGACACTCACTGGATGTAATGTGCAAGAGTCACTTGCAGTTATAATTCCTTTAGTACAATTTGAAAGTTCTTGCTGTTGTTCTCCTCCGGGAATAACCTCGCGAAATTTGACACCATGAGATGAAATGACAGCCGTGGAGCGCGGTGAGGTTTGGCTGCCAGAATGATCACTGCACATTGCCATTGACGTAGATATAAAGCTCAGACATGCATCGAAGTGATGCAATATGCACCCTCACACCGTTTCTCACACTTACGTCAGCCTTTCGGTGAACATTCCCGGAATCTGGTATATCATTGGACTCGCCCGCAGGAGCCTCGCTCACTTAGAGCCACCACAGTGTGTGTCTATTCGTTTCCAACATCTCCCTCATCCTCCGTCAGAATGAGCAATGAGCAATCTAAGCGAACGTTTCTGTTCCCACGAGATGATCTCACTGCCGGGTATCACACAGCACGACACACATAGCTGACGATGCAAAGCTGGGAGAGGTGCGCAACACCGGCCAACAATCGTCGAGAAGATTCATACAAAAGTAATTTTCTTCGCGTTGTTTTGTTAGCGAAGACTGCACGTTGTGTATGAATGCGATGGTTTGTTTCATTACCCACTTTTGCTCCAGCTGAATAGTGCTTGTCCGGTCGCAAAGATCGTGGAGAGAAAACGGATTGCGCAAAATAAGAGCTTGGGAGTAGTACACATTATCAAGGGGCGTGTGAAGAGCGCAGCATGCAGCGTTGCAGGAGTGTTCATCGGAGTCGAGATAAAGTCGGTGATTGGCTGGAGCGAATTCTGCGCCACAGCGAACTCACAGCAATTCTGCTCAGTCTGTCGAGCAACGAAGACATTGGCTGCGGCCCAACACGCCGAGCTTACCATGACATTTTCGCCGCTGCGTAGACTTCTTGTCTGCACTGGCGCGTATCTTTTTAGCCTCCCCACTCCTCTCAGACAGACCGTCATTGCGAGCCTACCCGGTGCTCGAAAGATCACGACGCGCGGGGTCAACGTGTGGACAGAGTGCCCAACCACAACAGGACGTGGGCAATCGCATCACGTGATTTTTATGTTCGGCGTTCTTTATCGTACAGGCAGTGACCTGCTGTCCCGGCTTCTCCAGAGAACCCCCCATTCCCTAGAATCCATCGACGAAAGCGGAGTCTCTAAATGTATGGGGGTACGCACGACGGCAGCAGCTCAGGGCGAGGGACAAAGATAGCCATTCCCAGACTCGAGCGACCACCACCACCTCCGCCTGCGCCTAAGCCCAGTGCGAGAAACCGAGACGACCGTGTGTATGCTTCGCGACGCGGCCTAGCAATCTACAGTGCGGCGCTAAGTTATTTTCTAGGGTTCGAGCCTGCAAGACATGCCGCAGACGCAGTTCGTCCTGCATCCGCTGTTTCCGCTACGTTCTCATCCACTTACAGATTTACAGAAATCAAATGCACTGGAGATGGTCCTCCGTGTTCAGCATGTCAGGCGAGCTCGTTGGATTGCATCTATGAGCAAGGCCGTCGTGATCGTCTCAGAGAGTCCGTCTTACTCCAATCAACTCTTGTGTACTTGCTGCGGCCTTCCTGACCAACGACAGAGCAACGCAACAAATTGCTGTACTCAGCGACCTCTTGCGAGACCTGAGCGGACGAGTCGATAGCGATGATCGAAGGAGGATTGATGACGCGCTTGCACAGGTGAGACGATCCTCTGTTCTCACCACCACAATACCTCTGATAGAAATACTAATCCTTTGCAATTCCTCTTAGAATGTTGGCATTGTCTCGCAAGAACAGGGCGTCACCGCAAACACCCTTGGAAAACATGGTCGCAGACGGTCCAACAGCGACGAGGAAGGCTCCGCCTCATTCGGCGAGGCTCACATCACCGCATCAGCAGGTTCAAACGAGGATCTCGATTATCTCGATGAGAATTTATCGCGAGACCCCGAATCAAGAGAGACAGGCTACTTTGGTCAGGTTTCCGAAGTCCAGTGGCTGAGTAGCGTACAGCGACAGACAGCCCATCAAGGAGCGGAGCCGCGTGGCCAACCATATGGACCACCAGGCGCTGGTCTTGACGCTATCGCAAGACGTGTCGATGCATTACACCAGCGGCGCAATCAAGCACCAGAGAACCAGCAGCCTCCCACCAAGCACATCACTGATTCCACTTTCTATCTAGACAGTGATGAGGCGAGATTCGACATCGCCGTGGAGACTGATGAGATTCCCCCCAATGATGTAGCCGAACGTCTCTTCGAATGCTACATGGTCACTGTTCACCCTTTTTTTTCTTTAGTAAGAGAACCTCTGCATGTACGCTTGCAAGTCCACCCACTAATTACGATGCTTGGCATAGGTGCCCGACGGTTTTGCAGACAGTTTCCACTCATTCATGAGCACGAGGAATGACGGCGATTTTCCGCCAACATGGCGAGCTCAATTGAATCTTATCTTCGCTATAGGCGCAAAGTATTCTCACCTGATCGATGCAGAGTGGGCAGCAGATGGGCGCGACCATTTCATCTACATGAAGCGAGCGATCAATCTTCTTGAGCTGAAAGACACTTTGAGCATCATTTCTGGGCCGGATGTGCCTCTTGTACAAGCAGTAAGTAAACCAGTGGTCTCTCTGGTGCTAGTCGTCCCTATCAGATGAAGCTGATTATGATGCCTCTACTACCAGACTGGTGCTTTGGCATTTTACTTCCTGGCCATCGGTCATGTCAGCAGAGCGTGGATCACGATCGGAATGTCACTACGATTAGCATTGTCCCTAGGCCTGCATCTTCGCAACGAGAACCCGAAGGCGACAACCTCAGACAAGGAGAGACTCGTGCGTTTGTGGTGGAACTTACACGCGATCGAGAGTCTCATAAGCACCATAACTGGAAGACCACCAGTGTTAACCATCGAAAACTCGACAGTCCCTCTTCCCCAAAGTCTGACAGACTTCCCACCTACCAGACCAGTCGATACCTCACGGGTCTTTCCCGCAGGGACTTCTTCCGAGGCGCGTACAAGAGCACAGAGTCCTCCACTATCCGAATCCCTTCCTCTCCAACGTCATCAGTTTCTAATTGACCATGTCAATCTCATGCGCATCTTGCAGAAAGCACTGGTGGATCTCTACTCCCCTCGTACAGCGTCTCAATCATGGCAGG
>AJMS01010222.1:0-15763 GCA_000263175.2 Phaeosphaeriaceae sp. UM 1110
TCTCATTGCTGCGACCATCATTGCGCTTCCCACCGGCCGAGCGAATGAACGAAACGACGCAAAATTCATATTTGCCACGACTGCGAATTTGACGAAATGGCCAACCGGATGGGCTTGGTTTTTGAGTTGGCTCAGCCCTATCTGGACAATAGGTGCATTTGACTCTTGTGTTCACATGTCCGAAGAGGCGTCCAATGCAACAAGAGCGGTTCCGTATGGTATTCTAATGTCCATTGGGTCCTGTTGGCTGTTCGGCTGGATCATCGTCATTGTTATTGCGGCCTGCATGAATCCTGACATCGAATCCATTCTGGGAAGTAGCTATGGACAGCCTATGGCACAGATCTACTACGACGCTGTCGGCAAGAAGGGCGCATTGGCTTTGATGAGTCTCTTATTCATTGTGCAATTCTTGATGGGTTTGAGTCTCCTGGTTGCTGCTAGTCGGCAGAGCTGGGGTAAGTGGAGCAGCCTTACACATGGTGTTCGAGTTCTGACGATGTGGACAGCTTTCAGCAGAGACGGCGCTCTCCCATTTAGCGGTTTCTTCCGCCGCATCTCCACGCGCATGGGGTACATACCATTTCGCGCAGTCTGGGGCTGCGTCTTTGTAGCCCTGATTCTTGGTCTTCTCTGTCTAATTGCACCAGCCGCGGCCTCTGCACTCTTTTCACTTGCTGTTGCAGGCAACAATGTAGCCTGGGGCGTCCCTATTTTCTGTCGTCTCATCTGGGGCGGCAAAAAGTTTAAACCGGGGCCTTTCTATACCGGCGCACTCTCTAAGCCTATAGGCTGGACCGCTATCATCTTCCTGGTCTTCGGAACCGTGCTATCGATGATGCCAGTCGGGGGCCCAAATCCAACATCCGAGACGATGAATTACACCGTCGTGATCAATTGTGCGGTTTGGCTAGGGAGCTTGGTGTACTACTTTGTAGACGCAAGAAAGTGGTTTACAGGACCGAAGATCACGTTAGCTGAGCAAGTGATAGATGAGGCGCAGGTTAAGGCGATCAGGTAGGCTAGATTGATTACTGTCTGATGAGATTTGTTTGCCAATGATTACTGCTTCGCGACAGTGGCCAGTTGCAGCCATCAGACCTACACAGCGTACCGCTGCTATGCCTGCTCATTGCTCCTGCTTTTAAATCCCTGAGACCAGCGATGCTTGGCCTTCACCGCTGTAGCCGCTGCGTCCTGCTCAACTTCTTCATATCGCCTACGATCAGTATCAAGATCCATGGCCTTGGAGGACACGCGCTTGGTCTTGCAAAATTTCTTCCATGTGACAATGTTGACAATGTAAACCACAATACCAGTATAGCAAGTCATAAAGGTGCGCACCTCGAATCTGGGAATGAAGGCGTTGTACCCTGCGAGCATATTAGCGAAACCCTAACCTTAGTCCCAGCGCACAGTGGGTGCACAAACCGTTGAAAAGTGTGATCAAGATTGTCATGAACAGCGCAAAGTACGCTCCGTACGGCTGTAGTGGGCCTCTGTACGCCAACTCTGACCTGAGGATGCTTTGGGCCTTCATCCCTCTTACAAAACCTACATACGATACGAGTATGTTGATCCAATTGATCGTCCCGAATACAGTGACAAGACTGACGAAATATCCAAAGACTGTGGACGCTGCGGAAGAGACATTCATGTATGCAAGCGCGGCGAAGATTGATGTTGCCACAACGCCGTAGATGGGTACACCTTTAGAAGTCGTATGCATAAAGATCGCAGGGGCTTGCTTGGATTTTGCCAGAGAGTAGAGCGTTCGTGCACCAACGTATATGTCTGCTATACTTAGTTGAACTCAGAATAACTTATGCACAAGAGCTTACCTGTGTTTGCAGCAGAGATAACGAATACTAGCAGACATGCATTGATGATGTCTGGAAGTACCTTGATTCCCGCAAGGTTGATAGCAATAACATAAGGAGAAGCGGCAGCTGATGTCTTCGCTTTGGTAGCACCGACCAGACGCTGATTGTTGTAGGGAACGACCATGCCAAGGAGCAGGACGCCTACGATGTAGAAGACCCCTATACGCCACAGAGTCTGACGCACAGCGCGAGGAATGTTTCGTCTGGGGTTTGGAGTCTCGCCAAATGCTGCACCAACAACCTCTGTACCTGTATAAGCAAAGCAACTTTGGACCAGACATGCCCAGAATCCAAGGAAACGTCCAGTAGTGTTCGGTACCAGGTACTCCGCAAATGCACCGGGATCGCGCCAATAGCGGAAGCCGATTCGGTTTCCGCTTGGCCCTCCTCCAAGTGCAATGATAAGGCATGTAATCATGACCATTACAAGTGTTGCAATCTTGATGGCAGAAAGTATGAATTCAGACTCTCCGAAGGATCCCACATGCAGTACGTTGATTGAGATGATGACAACCGCGAACACAGTGACCCAGATGGCGACGTTCAGGTCCGGTCGCCAGTACTGAATAATCAAACCGGCAGCAGTGAGGTTGTTGGCAAGGACTATGGCGTACTTGAAGAAGTAATTCCAACCAGTAGCGAAGCTTAGAAAGTCAATGGTATACTTCAAATGCCAGTAAGGGGATAAACATACCCAAGAGCAGGATCGACGAACCGGTCGGCATACCCACTGAACCCTTGGTCCATAGGTAGAAATGATGACATCTCGCCCATAGCTGTCATGACGAAGTAGATGATTGACCCAGTGATGCAGTAGGCAATAAAAAGATTTGCTGGGCCACCTCTTGCAAGCCCTTGCCCTGACCCGATTATTAGTCCCGTACCAATTGCCCCAGCAATAGCTAGCATGTTGACTTGGCGGCCTTTGAAACCCCTGTCAAGGTTCTGGGATGAAGGAATTGTGGCCATTTCTCCTTCCGAAGTGGTGACTGCGGGACCCAATTCGCAATCTTTCGCGTGGATTTTTGATTCGGTGGAAGTACTCATGATGGAGATCGAACACAAGACAGCTCATGTGGTCCGCTTAAGCTGCTCTTGCGTCAAGACTTATAGAAAGACCCGAAGAGCCACCAGGTCAGCCAACGTGCGGGGTAAGGCTAGTGCAGAGATAAGGAGTATTAAAATGACCTCAAATTGGCGGCTTTCATCCTCCATGTGGAGGCTTTTCCCCATTGTCTGAGGAAATCGGCGCGCAAAGTTGCGGACTTCGGTGCCCGCGTAGCGTCACGACGGAGCGGAGGATGAAGCCCGCTTGACACTCCCACAATGGAAAGCGCAGGCCGAAAGCCGCACCAGCAGCATACAAAGACACGAAGTATTGCGAATGGAAATTTACAAACCAGATTTGTTCAGGTAATTCTTGTCATCACTTCACTTCAAATATCAGCCATCGACCGCCACGATGGGCCAGAAATCAGTAAACGGTGCCGAAACCAACGGCACTCTTCCGAATGGCACAGGGGCTCGAAAGGAGAATGATATATCGAAATATCGGGCAATGTTTCCAGTCGTCTCCAACGCCGACGTCACATACTTGAATGCTTCCTTCCAGTTGCCGACCAACCTGAAAGTCAAAGACGCGATAGATACATACTCCCACGAAGCAGCCCACCATCCGCACCCAAAGCCGAAATGGCAGCAGACCACGATCAAAGCAAAGGAGCTGCTAGGAGAGTACTTGAATGTGTCTCCTGAGACCTTGGCACTCACTCGTGACACCACGGAAGGATTGAACCTATTCCAACGTTCGCTGAAGTGGCAACCGGGGGCCAACGTTGTTGTTCTTGACACTGAGCATCCAAATCATGTGTATGGATGGCTAGCACTGGTGGATCAGGGCTTGGAAGTCCGCCAGGCTCCAATTGGCGAGGCAACACACGCCGACGCTTCGACATTCGCGCCTTATGTAGACGAACATACTGTTGCAATCGGGCTATCAAGCGTTATGTTTCACAACGGTCAACTCAACGACGTGCGCGATATCTGCGAACGTTTTCGACCTCGCGGTATCGAGATCCTCGTTGACCTGACGCAACATGTCGGTGTTGCTCCAATCGATCTTCGTACATGGAATGTCTCAGCCGCAGCATTTGGCTGTCACAAGGGACTTGGTTGCCCTACCGGCCTTGGTGTCCTGTACATTAATCCCAACATCTTGCCATCGCTGAAGCCCGTTCCTCCGATGGTTGGCGCAGGCGCCATTTCCAACCTTCCAGGCACTTTACTGGCAGATCCGAAAGTAGAGTATCATGCAACAAGTCAGCGATATGAGCACCTCAACGTGTCCCTCGTTGGCACAACAGCTCTTCATGCGTCTCTGGACTTCTTGCTGCATGATGTCGGCATCGTGCCCTTGGAGAACCATTTAAGAAGCCTTGGTCGCGACTTGATCTCGAAATGCAAGTCGATAGGCGTGGAGGTTATTGGTAGTACTGTTGAAAAAGAGCGAGCGCCTCATTTGTACGTTCTGCAGCTCTTGGATGTTGGGTGGAAACAATGGTTTGAAGCAGAGAAGATCTATGTCTCTCATTATCGTGATGGTGTACGCGTCTCGTTGGGTTTGTACAACAATACGGGGGAGATAGATACTTTGGTAACGTCGATCGCACGAGGCCTGAAGACAGGGCTTCCAAGATGCTAAGCACGTACAACATTGGCGGTATGCTTAGCCATGGCAATAATGATTAGTTGGTTTATTAATCTCATGATCTCCGTGCAACACCTTGCCACTTAATAATTCTTGGTGAGCTTTAGTGAGCTCGAGAAGCTACCAATGTTTCCCGTGCGTGATTGTGCATTTCGCCTCCAGTATGGCTGAGCCGCAGTCAGCCCATCTGGCCGATGGAGAACCAGCTATAGAACATGTCATCTAGGCTCTGAAGTGCGTCGGAATCAAACGTAGATGGATCGAGGAAAGGGTCCGTGGCATTCCCATCCAGCAGATTCGAAGGTGATGCAGTATTGGCAGCGTAGGATGCCTCGGGGCCCAGACTGCCGTCGCTGAACCCTCCATCGATATGATTCTCCGATGCGTTTAGCGCAAGAAAAGGTGAAAGCCGAGCTTGTGCGTCAGCCGCAATCTTGTAGTGTTGCGCGCATTCACCTAATGCTTTACTAAGAAATGCTAAACCGTCACGTCCCGCAACTAGCGTGTGCAAATGTGTGATGATAGCCATCACGAGGGCATACACTAACATCAAAGGGGCCGTGTGCAAGCCATGTTGCAGTCGATGCTGTCGAATGAGGGTAGTTATGATGTTCGTTGAGGACATGCACACCTCTCTTGATGAGCCAGATCGTGGAAAACCAGGAGAAGGTCGAACGAAGTGACGGTTCAGCGACAGAAGCATGGCGTGGTAGTAGAGATGTAAAACTAGAACGTGCCCGTAAACTGACTTGTCGACGCTCCATTGGCTCCATTGCAGGCCTTCGGGTAGCGATACATGCCATCTCTGGAGAGCTAGATTCAGGTCTCCTAGCCGATCGAGGCGGTGAGCCTCGCTTTTGGAAACATTGTATGTTATCGAGAAAATTTGTGTCATCATGTCTTGAAAGATCTTCCCAAGAAGAACCATGTGCTTCAATGCTGCGGTCAGTTGAGGGTATTGGAGATCTGCGCTAGAGGCAATTTCGGATAGCCCGAACCACGAATGATCGTCGGGAAAGTCGCTGTGAGAGCATCAGCGAGTTGACTATATCGGATCACTTCATCGAAAGCTTACGGTAACTGCTCAGTGACTTGGACGGTGGCATCGTGCTCGCGCAAATACACAGGCCTGCCGAGATAGAGACTCATGAGCCTAAACGAGCGGTCAACTCAGACGACCAGGACTGGGTATCAAAATCAAACTTACTTGTCTGCCAAGTAGCTACCCCAATAGATACGCCGCCGAATTAGTATGTCCTCGCGTGCAACGATAGTTTCGTCCTGTAATAACCACTGCGAAGGGTCTTGGTGGAAACCGATGTCTTGTCCCATGCGAAACGCCATACCAGAGAATAGCCAGCCTAGAGATACATTGCCTTGTCCAATCTCATGGAATGCAAGACACAGCAACGCTTGGATGGTAGTTGGGCAAGGTCGTGTTAGGCAATGAGTGGTGACCACTTCTTGGGCGCACTTTGCCAGCAATAGTGTTTTCGAGCGAACGTCTTCACGTTCTGAATGCGGCGCACCAAGCGCGCACATGGCGTATACCAAGGGGTACGACCAGTAACGACCTCCATAAGTACCATCGTAGTAGTCCGATAAGAACGCTTCTCGATAGACGAACATACAAAGGGGATATTGATGTAAGAAGAATAGTGGTAGTGTATCGCGAATAAGGAATTCGTTGACACCGAGCGCTGAGGCTAGGCGAAGAATAGCAAAACCGTCAAAGCCGGGTGGTCCTACTCCAGCTTCACCATGTGGATGTGCAGATGCTTCACCTCCGCAGTCTGGAATGGTGGTAGCTTCTGGGCTGACATATATGCTCGTAGGTCCATGGAATTGTTGAGTACCTCCGGGGCCCGAACGAAGAGATAGAGTTTGCGAGATATCTGACGTCGCCGGCGGAGCAGAGCTTGGCTCCCGACCAGAGCCTGGCTTTGTTTCGAGGTGATCGTCCAAATCCACCCCAGCCAGGAGTTCATCGCGCTGCTGATGAGATGCTTCCTTTAGCTTCCGTACCAAAGACTCGAAACTGGCAAGTCGCGCCTCCAAAGCGCTTAGGTATTTGTGTGACACGGGCCGTTTGCGAGCATCGTTAGTGCGATATTCACACGAATGCCCACCCTGGACGCAATGAGAGCATGGCTCCTTTCTGTTGCATCTGATCTGGGTACATATTAGCCGAGGCCTGAGGGCAGGATCATTCAACACGCACTTTGCGAACCTGACATCGCCTGCATCTGCGGGACTTAGCTCTGTGACGAAAACTACATCGAAATACTTACGCGAGGCGCCGTGCAGTCTCCATATCTTTAATGGAAAGTGGAGAGAGAGCATAGCGGGAAGAGGTGGTGTAAAATGTTTGGGACCTTGAAAGCACATGCCCAGAGTTAATCTTATCGATAACACCATGTCATTGGTTGACAGGCACGTGACCGGCATTAGATGAATTGCACCGCCGTGATCGGCTGTGCAGTTTAGTTAGGGAGCTTTGTGTACTGGTTTGTAGATATAAGAAATGAGTTTCCAGGAAAGAGCAATGCGTTGAATGAGGAAGTCATGAATGCAGCCCAGATGGAGCCAGTCAAGCAGACTGGATTGGGGTTGCTGAGTAATTCCTCCATGTCCCTCCCCAGACGAGGACACAAGCGTAAGTACAGTCTGTATTACGAAAGTCGTATTACTGAGCGAAATGTTCGAGATACAGGCATCTCAGACACTTCAAATTGCTCAGCTTCAGTTTACCTACCTAGTGTTGATACTGCGTATAGAGCAGCTTCAAGTTTGAAGCTCGATATGATGCAAAGTCTCCTCGCAGCATGGGCTTTCCGAGTTATGCTGCGTTTCAAAACTTGTAGGCCACCCCTTAGGACCTCTGGTCTATGCCACACGAGCGGCCAGCAGCGCATGCGATGGGCTATAAGCGGGACACCTAGATCTTTTAAACTCTGATTGACCATTTCAGCTTGCAATTGTACCAAACTTCACACTTTCTGACCCCTGGTGGCAGTCCATAACTTTTGAATAGCATTAATATAACATTCGATGCTCTCTTTACCAGTATAGCTCTTAGCAGAGCATCATCAAACTTCGAAACAATCAACCCCAAGTCTCCGTCCACGGCTCATAGCAAGACCATTACTCCCCTTCCTTCCCTCTCCAAACCCCTCAAACCTACTCCCTTGACTTCTGCCTCATCCCCTTCTTGATACATCGCCCCGGATGCCACACCGCCAGCAACCACACTGCAATAACAACCGGCATGAATTCCAGGGTCCCAAAATATACTTCATGCGTATTCAAGTCACCAAACAATCCCTGCGCCGTCTCTGCCAACCGAAAACACACACGAAGGTAGAACCACAACACGGCCGCCACGAACGCAGCATAGAATCCCTTCCCACACACCTTTGCCACCTCGCGCTCCGCTCTCATCGCAAACAGCGCGAATAAGATGATGAAAACAAGGAATGTGAACGCCTGCACCACCAACCCCGCCAACAGAATATTATTCGGCGTAGTCGTATCCTTCCTATTCGAGCTGGCCACGCCAATCAATGCCGCTCCAACGATTTGTACTACCGTCGCAACGACGTCGCACGTGATGAATATGGCAAGGATCAGTTTGGGTTTTATGGGGGCGAAGCGCGGATTCGTGGCGTTGATGAGGATAGAGAGGACGGTATAGATTGCTGCGGCGAAGAAGACGGGCGCCACGACGATGAAGAAGTATTGGATTACGAAGAAGGAGACTTTGTAAGGGTTGCGCCGGGCGGAGAGGGAGCGGGATATGTAGCCTATTATCTCCTATCAGAATAGATGTTAGTATAGATGCGCTTGGAGGTTGTAGTGTTTGAAAAGCATTGGTGGAATGTTTGGTGATGTGCTGGGAGGGGCGGTTGTGGAGGGCGCGTACGAATAGAATGCCGACTATCATTGTGCTGAAGTACCAGGTTCGGTACTTGAAAAGCTGCCATGTGTGCGCGATGCCGGCGAGGAAGAAGAGGACACAGCCTAGGACTGCCAGCGCGAAAGAGGGTGTGTAGCCATAGATAATGATTGTCGCGTCGCCATCCTCACCAGGTGGTGGCCAGTTGGGATCTATATATCCTCTTGCCGGTGGTTGTGACATTATGTTGTTGTTGCTGCGCAATCGTGAAACAAAGTTGTCGTTCTTCTTGAGCTTTGTAGTATTTCGATGCCTTGCGATCCGATCACTCCAGTCCTTCCATTATCTATCGCACAAGTGTGGGAAGAGAGGACAGCAGAAGAGCTGAAGTAAAGGCAACGGCGCGATTCACACGGAAAACATTATATCAACTACTTTCCAAGCTTTTGCGAAAGTTGTTTGAGCCAAGACAATTGTTCTGATATTGTCGTTGTATTCGCGATCCCTGGGGCAAGTCAAGACAAATGCGGCTACGCTTTCTGTCGATCGTTAGTCAAGACTCGCTAAGACTTACTGCTTGAGCACTAAGCACCGACAGTGCTTGACGACTGACGACCTCGAGTGGATCGTATTCATTACGACGACTCATGCTGCTTTACACAGCCACGTAGTTGAAGATCGAAGTTACTGCTCTCGTTCGTACAAAGTACTTTACCGGACATGTGAGTACATACGCAAGTCAGCCTGCCGAGGTGAACTATGAGCAACACGATACTGTGTGAAATGAGAACTTGATGAAAACCTTATTCCTTGAAGACTAATTTCGGGTATATTGCTACTGGCCCTCACCAACCGGAGGACAATCGCATGCTCAATCTAGTAAGCAACCATCGTGCTCAAACCAGCCAACTCACGATCGAAGTTCTTGTGCTGCGAGATCGCAAAAGTGTACGCGGAAACAAAGTCCTTGGCACCCTTAGCCATCTTGACTGCCTCCTTGAAGCTCTCCGGCTGGACCTGGCTGGTGGTCACGACACCGTACGACTCGACAACATCACCGGCAGTGGAGAATTCCATGCCAGGTAGATCGACTGCTGTGCGCACAAAGTCGACAGCCTCGCCAGTTGCGCCGATGGCCTTCAAGTGACCAAAGGCTTCGCGGACCCAGTGGACAGCACGACCGTTCTTGCGGAGAGTCTCGACGGACTTGGCACCACCTGGGACGAAGACACTGTCGAACATGGTTGAGCGCATGCCCTCAAGGTGGTGATCTGCCTTCACGCCACCTGAACTTGAACTCTTGTCTTCGCCCTCGGCGAAGATATTGTTCCTCCTCGGGCTGATGGTGAAAGGTAGAGCTCCTTGCGCGGTCAATGCTGCCTTGATGCCGTCGTAGGCGACCTTGTCGTAGCCGTCGGCGATCATAATGGCTACCATGCGGGTCGCAATGGTGGGCGTCTCGGGAGCGAACTCGGTTTGCGAAAGACCCTTGGCGGTCTTGTTGTGCTTCTGCCTTGTCTGCTGAGTAGGCTGGTCTCCGCCGACCATTTCGGACACTGCCTGGGCCAATTCCAGGTCGATCTCGCAGAGACGCTCGCAGATGCGGTTGTAGACGAGAGGCTCGTCGCAGTGGTCGAGCTCAAATGCGAAAGCGGCTTGCATGTGCATCTTCTCAGGCTCGGACATGGAGTTGTAGAACAGCTCGGCCTGGTTCTTGTGCTCCCTGAACTTCTTGCTCTGAGTGCGCGCCTTGATACCAGCAATCTTAGCGGGGAAGTCGATGTAGGCTCCCTCTTCTGCCTTCGCAGGAGGTGCTTTCTCGAAGCGGTTGGGCCAGTAGTTGACTTTGCCCTTCGTGATGGTGTGGCGCATTGCTCCATCACGGTTGAAGTTCATGACGGGGCAAACAGGCTTGTTGATCGGCAGCTCCTGCCAATTGACTCCAAGGCGGGACAATTGTGTGTCGGCGTAGGAAAAGTTGCGACCTTGCAGAAGAGGGTCGTCACTGAAGCCAATACCAGGAACAACGTGGCCTGTGCAGAAAGCAACCTGCTCGGTCTGGGTGAAGAATTCGTCGGGGTTCCTGTTCAACTCGAGCTGACCAATGTAGCGAATGGGTACAAGCTCTTCTGGCCAGACTTTGGTGGCGTCAAGGATGTCAAAGTCGAAGTCGTTCTCTCTCGATTCAGGAAGCACTTGGATACCAAACTTCCACTTGGGGAAAGCACCGCTCTCGATGGCAGTCCAGAGATCCTTGCGGTGGAAGTCTGGGTCTTGGCCTGCGATTTTGAGAGCCTCGTCCCAGACGAAGATGTGTACACCCAGTTCTGGGGTGAAGTGGAACTTGACGAAGCTTCGCTCGCCCTTGTCGTTTGTGAGGGTAAAGGTATTGACACCAAAACCTTGCATCATGCGGTAGGACCGTGGAATTGTTCGGTCGGACATGGCCCACATAAACATGTGGGTAGCCTCTGGGTGCATGTATTGGAAGTCCCAAAAGTTGTTGTGTGCAGACTGTGCTTGAGGGATCTCATTGTCTGGCTCCGGTTTACCGGCGTGAATGACTACAAGAGGTCAGCGGAATGCACTGGTCGAGTGGAAAGTTGTGTGAACCGCTCCCCGTGGGTGTATCTCATGGGATCACCTGAGACGACGATTCACATTTACATAGGCGTACGAACCATCGGGGAACTTCATTGCATCTTTGATGCTGTCAGTACAAGCTCTAGTCGTTGTGGTTGTTGTGAACTAACCTTGGATGAAGAAGACCGGAATGTTGTTTCCAACAATATCCCAGTTGCCCTCCTCAGTATAGAACTTGACCGCAAACCCCCTCACATCCCTCACCGTATCTGCCGATCCCCGACTCCCAAGGACAGTCGAGAACCTCAGAAAAACAGGTGTCTCGCGTGAAGTGTCGGTCAGCACTCCAGCAGACGTAACATCCGCCGCCGACTCAAAGAGCGTGAACTTTCCAAACGCGCCAGATCCACGTGCGTGAACAACGCGTTCGGGAATACGTTCGTGATCGAAGCGGTGGATCTATATTGCGTTAGATGTCAGTGGTTGAGATGGGTGAAGTACAACGGAACTATGCATACCTTCTCACGACCAAAGTGGTCCTCCAACAACATGGGACCCTGCTTATCCTCCGTCGC
The DNA here is from genome assembly GCA_000263175.2 of Phaeosphaeriaceae sp. UM 1110. Taxonomy (NCBI): domain Eukaryota; kingdom Fungi; phylum Ascomycota; class Dothideomycetes; order Pleosporales; family Phaeosphaeriaceae; species Phaeosphaeriaceae sp. UM 1110. The sequence goes on from AJMS01010222.1 coordinate 11,644, forward strand.
CACCTTCAACCATTCATCCGTATTATTCTGCTTAACGCCATAATCACTCGTGATACGCCAGCTGTCGTCGTTGATGTCCTTGGTATCAGCAGCGAGCTGCGCGATCTTGGTGTCCTTCGCTCCCGCCATGTTCTTAGCTTTTTCTGCTACGTTTGATGCAGTTGCGAAAATCTGAGACGCCATGTGGTATTCTCTGAAAGTTGTGAGGAAGGATTAAAGCGACTGGAGATGGGGGGAAAGCAGATTTATCTGCCAGGCACGGAGGGTTCACCGCTTGTATTGCGGTCTGGCGCTGACCGTGCCTGGACGTAATGGGTCGAATGTTTACTTTGGGACGTCATCGCGACGTTTGAACAAACGCTGAACCGCAACGTGCTACCCGCAACCCCTGCACAAAACTGCTCGAATAGGTCGTTTCCCGCATTGCTGAGGAGCACAATAGAGGAGACAAGTACTATGGAGCCAATCAGACCTTTTCGAATGACCATTCTCATCGAAGCTCGCATGCGAGATCGAGGTGCCGAGAGTCGCCGGGCGAATGCGAGAGTCGTACTTTGCCATGCTTGCGAGTCGAGATTGCCATTGCGGAGAAATGGGATACGCATAATGGCCATACTCAGTGCGTGCCGATGCCGTAACTGCCGCGCATGTGGCGTGTCGGCAGTAAACTTGGTCGTAGAAACGCAATTGCGATGTCAAAATGATCCCTGGCAATGAGGATCTTGAGAAGCTACATCGTGAGATGATTGCTATTTCTCCAAGGTTCGTTACTTCTGAGCGCTCCTGGAAGCTCAACCAGAAGTCCTAGAGCCGGGCTGTGGTGTGAAATTCCATCATCGGATGTTTCCTGAGATTCGGTGTTGTGACGTCAAGCTCAATCAATCGCGGGGTTGGACACGTGAGATGTTGCGGAGCTGCCCCACCATGTGACAAAAACATTTGTCGACGCGTTGTCAGCCTTGATGACCTTGGAAAACATGTAAGGCTGTCGTAAAATGATCTAGATGGTGCGAGGCCATGATAGTCGGTCTGATGGAAATTCTTGCGACAAGAGAATGCACAGTAATAACTGAAGTCAGGGGAACAATTTCGTTACCTCGCGATAGCCGTTGAAATGGCGAGAGGGTCGATGCGCATCTTGCAGAAAATAAATGCTCAGGCATCAATTAGTCTACAGCTTGGGGGAGGCTATGGTAGTCTAGAGCAATGCAGCTTGCCTGCCTACGCATACGAGCCTTCGGAAGCTCTCCGGAGCAAAGTAAAAACCCGCACGTCCACGCACTAAGCGGGCGTCAATTGTCCGGTCAAAGGTTGTCGTATCCGTGAACATGCAAATACTGATATTCAATCCTTACTGTTCTTGCCTTTCACATATTGCAAGGTGAACAGTCCCCCCACAGCTGGACGCTATATGTTAGCACATACAAATTGTACTTCATCCTCACTGGATCGAAGGAGCGGAAGTTGCGCAGTACTGCGTGTCGTAGTAAAGCTAAACTTCCAAAGCAAATGCAAAAAGTTAGTGCTTGCCCATCATGATCTGCGTCATGCTGCTGATAGTATAGTCTCTGTCCTAGTTCTGAGCCTGAAGGACCGACTCGGAAGCAAGACGCGCACCTCCTTGAGCACTTGTATGCTCATCTGCGCGGCATCCGAAAGATTATGACATTTGCGTCTAGGCTCCACAAACCTTCGCAGCGATAAAGCCGTAGAGAGCTTCGAGTCATTGACGATCACCTCCCTGCCGTGCCATCACTTGTTAACAGTCTAATGTCTTGTGAGATAGAGCGACACACCAAAAGCGCAGTGAGTTGTCATGCTTGCTTTTTTGTCGCAGGGTGTTGCTCGGGAAGTCGCGGATCTAACTGGCCCGGCATTACCAGCCAGACGAGACGAAAATGTTTCGCAAGACCCAGCCAACAGCGGAAGGCAAAAATACATAACCATTTGCCGATTTCGAAACGCTGTTTCGTTTTGCTGTTGCAGATAATGCAGTTTTGATATTAAAGCGAGCGGAGTCGCAACTGTTCTGAGCACGAAACAAGTTATAGCACGGCCGTTGCAGATGCGACGAGATGTTATCACGAGTTACGAGCCTATCAGCTAACATCAGACAAGTCAGTGACTTTGTGATTATGAAGCATTTTGGATTAGCGGTGTTGTATGGTGTCGCAACGATCGACGACGTCCAAATGATACTCCCACGCTGTAGTACACATAGTGCCCAAACGGCGACAAGCATTCGTCCGTGGTGTCAAGCGTCGCTTGCAGTTATGCGGCTTGGAGGAATAGCGGTTGTCCCAGGGCAGCGATGGCGCCAACATTATCTCCCCGCAATAGGCACATCGACTCGCGCAGGTGTCCAGCGTAGCCGAGCTTCACATCCTGGTTCCACCGGTACTCGAGCCCATTTGGCATTGGTGGGCTCTAAATTTGTCTTCTCGCGTCTTGCACATGCGATGCATCTCTACGCCCAGATTTGAGTTCTGTTTTGAAACCACGCTTCGCGACCCCGGCCTCAGATTCGACGACGCAGATCTCAAACCTGGCTGATGTTTTGACAATCTTATTGAGAATCATCGTTCGATCCAGACTAGCCGATGGCCTCATGCTGCAGGGGCAACGGAGTGTGCCGCGAAAGCGACTTCACACCGAACGCGAGTCTTGACATGCCAAATAAAACAGGTTTCCGCCTCCAGAGACATGGAGAAAAGAACAGTTACGCACCTCAGTGGAGTGCATATTGTTGAGTACTGATCCCGGCGACAGACAACCTGATTCTTGCGCCGTGTAGCTTTTGGCAGTACATGGGCCCATTGCTTTTTGGCTGCCGAAGCAAAGCTGTGCATGACATGGTTGCACAATGGCGATCTGGTGCGAAGCGGGCCGGCAAGCTAGAACATATTGAGTTTGCATCCTCTGTGCGATCCCTGCGCGCCGTTTGAGAGTGACGCGAAAAGATTTTGACAGGCAACACAGCGTAAGTGGTGTCGCCAACAAAATGTCTTGGACCTCACAACAGCGCATATGACCTGATTGCTCTGCTATTGGGAATTGGATGACCTCGAAAGGTGGAGACGACCAAGTCTATGGAGGCGGCATTGCAACGTCAACTGCACGCAACGTCCAGAGCTATCGCCTTTGCCCACGACGGCCTCCCGAGCGAACAAGTGTACGGTCGAGACTGGCTCTCCATGGCGCCAATCGTCGACGCTGATTATCCTGGGATTTTGTCGATGACCGTGATTTGATTGATGAGCACAGACGTTCGTGACCGTTTGTAGCCTCGAGGAGGACGCCGTCGATGTTATTTTGGGTCTCCCATGACGCTTCACTCTGGCCGCTGCTCGGCTAATGGTGCGCTTCGTGGCAGCCAGGACAGCCCTTGATGCGGAGATGTTGAAATACACGTTCCACCCGCACCCGCTGAGACGTGGAATGAGGTCGCTGCATCGCCGCATGACAAGTGTGCGAATCTCAGGAGGATACGTGCTCTACTTGAGCAGCCAGGCTCGACATGGGTGCCATGCGCGATGGTAGTGCAACTGTAGCTGCTAGCAGGAAGGCAGGGTGGCTCCCTCTGATGCCCAAACAGGTCGCGTGTTGCTGAGCGTCAGTGACCCCGACGTGCACTTGGGGCATGACTCGGGAGGCAGCTCGGCGGGCGAGCGGTGCATTGCAGACAGACAATGGTCATGGTGTACGGCAGTGAGCAAACAGCCGTCTCGCAGAGCATATGACAGGGCGCTGCAATTGGCCGTGGAGCTAGGCCGCGGTAGCGTCGTACATAGACAGTATGTGCAATGCTGGGCTGCTGGTGGTGGCCGGCAGCAAACGCTGTGCGAAGCTGGAGACGGACAGGGCATCATCAGCCCTGTGATGTGGCGCCGCCTGTGCGACAGGACAGATGGCAGTGGGCGGCTCTCGAGCTCCGGCGGATCAGCAGCAAGCTAAGGCGGGGGCCATAGCAGCAGCGAGCCGGACAATGCTGGGGCGCGCTGAGCTGCGAGGCCGACGACGCCTCCGCTTCGGCTTCGCAGCAGTCGCAGGCGAGGGACGGAAAAAATGTAGCAGAATGTAGGTCGGTGCGGTACATACATGTGGGTAGCGGGCGGGCAAG
>AJMS01010221.1:0-15720 GCA_000263175.2 Phaeosphaeriaceae sp. UM 1110
GGATGGGCGTGCATCGGCTGCCATCGAGTCGCGCACCTTGGCTGTGCTGTTGCGCGTGGCCGTCCGCCGCAGGTCGCTGTTGTCGTGCGTCTTGCTCGTCGACGTGTGCCGCTGCACGGCGTCGTGCCGGTCGTGGTTCTGTCGGTCGCCATTCCATGCTTGACTCGCAGTCGCGGGGCGGAAGCCGTCCGAGACAGAGGGCATGAAGTCGTCCTCATCGGGCTCGATCTCGTAGTCGTCGTCGAAGACATTGGGGTTGTTGGGCGGCCGCGGGGGCTCGTCGCTGCCGTCGCGGTCGTCGTGGTTGCGGCGGTCCATGACGCCAAACGCTCCCTGAGCGCCTCACAGGCCCTGCGCTCCTTCCAAACCTCCTGATGGCAGCGTCACGGTCGAGCAGCGGCGTCGGTAATGCGGTGCGCGATGGCAGCCGTCGGATGGGCGCGTGTTGGGGTCGTGGATGGTTGCAGCAGCGAGTGTACAGGTGTAATGTGGTGGTGGCTTGAGGTCAGGTCTGCACAAGGGCTGGCACAGGCAGGTTCGTCGCACGGAGCGGCACTTCCACATTGAGCCAATAAGATGATCCATGCTTGGGCTTGGGTTTCAGCATCCACCACGCCGAACCACCCCGTCCGCTACACCTGACTGCCCATCCGCAATTTGGTCGGCACTCTCCTCGCCAATGTGCACCTGTGGCTTTGCACCCCTTTCACAATGCACACACGATTGCGCTGCCGCTGCCATTGCGGCATCTTGTCTTCTGTGTGGCGTCTGGAGACTGTCGACCGCTGAATTATCCGCTTGGCCCCTCTCTCTTAATATGGAGCCACTCTGCTCGTGTCCCACACCTATATACACGGAACGGTTTACCACTTGGGGGACTGCTTATACTTGTTGCCCGCTATACGGCTACATTCCAGAGCGACCGCTGGGCGCTTTTACTTCCACTCATTTTGCATCAATCGATCAAAGGATCCTTCGTCTTGCTCGGAGAGTCATTGGCGGCCCTTCTTGCTCGCGTAGTGCACTGAGCATCGACCTCTCGAGATTAATTACTCGAGCCCGACTTCGCTTGCAGACTGGATTCCACCTCGAATTTTCTCACTCTACATAGAGTGTGCTCGCTCCATGTTGTGATCACTTGACCGAGGCTGCTGGAATGACGCCACTGCTCAAAGTGATTCGGCCCTCATGCATCGCTCGGCAATTGCTTGCCGCAAAACACTGACCTTGCCATGTTCCGCAGTTCTCCCGTCGTAGCATCGAATTTGGTAGTGCATAGTATATTTTCACAACGGCGTCCAGCTAAGTGGGAACAGGATATTTCCTGAGCGCGCCAGCTCCGCCCACAACACAATGCTGCGCGGTAGCTACAAGCGTATCCGATTAGGCATGTTAGACGTGACTGCACGTGTCTGTATTCCCTGAAACGTGATCAAAGTGATGTTGGGGTTTTGAAGAGGCTCTGACTGCTGCAGTAGCGGCGACGTCCAACTTATATGTCCCTGTCTGTCAGCAAGCTGGCAACCACGCTGTGAGACACTCAAGGCAGTGCAACACCGGTGAAGGAGAGCTGTCGTTGACATCAGAGACATGCGTCCGACAACAGGTCCTCTATGGCTTGTTCTTGCACCGTAAGCACGACGCTCGACGAACCGTCAACATCGTACGATGTGCAACTGCGGTCCATTGGTTGCGTGTCGCCGCGCACGCGAGAGGGCTGTGTCGCAGTCGCTACAGGCTGCCGGGAACGATGCATTCGAGAGTATCTCGTCCCATCGCGGAAAGGTCAGACGGGCTGGCCCATGCTGTTCACAGCGTCCCTGACGCTAAGAGGTCACCCTGCAGGCCAAGGGCACCGGTGATAGGCTCAGTCGCCCGACGAACATTTTGTTCTCAACGTTCGGTGCCACGCGCCCCAGGCCACGGCGGCGTCGAGGGAGACAAATGCAGGCTGCCGCCAAGTACAGTAGACAGATGCCTTGGAGCACTCGAACTGGCTGGAGTGAATGCTGCTATGATCTGACGTCGGCGTGCCCTCATGACAGTGAAATTGTGCCCCCGCAGATCGGCGGTCGCGCCAGGACCATGTGGTTGTGAGCAAAAATCCATGGCCACAACAGTTGGCAGAAGTGGTCTTGTTGAGCTCCAAAGGGCCTGCGCAAAGCCAGTCACGAGTTCTTATCTTGCGAGACAAGTTCCAAGCTTTATACCTGACAAGCATTGCCACATACAGATCGCCGCTACCAGACCGCACTTTCCTCTTTGTACCATTTACCAAAAGCCTACTTAAACGAGCGGTGTGAACGCCCCTCTTCCGCCATTCTTCTCCCTCCCCCCTTCTCTACCACCCCTCAGTAAACAAACATGTCTTCCCGTCCCACCAACATTGGCATCAAGGCCATTGAGCTGTACTTCCCCAGCCAGGCAAGTCAAGACTGCCACCCGTTCTTGCCCGAGAATACCCCCTAACCTTCAAGCGCAGTGTGTCGACCAGGCAGAGCTTGAGAAGTTCGATGGCGTCTCCCAGGGCAAATACACCATTGGCCTCGGCCAGACCAAGATGTCCTTCTGTGACGACCGCGAGGGTGAGTTCCCAGCGTGCAGGCAATTTTCGCCGCCGAAGAGCAAAATAATTGACGATTGCGCCGCATAGACATCTACTCGCTCGCCCTGACCGCACTCTCCTCCCTCTTCAAGAAGTACAGCGTCGACCCAAAGACCATCGGCCGCCTCGAAGTCGGCACGGAGACGCTCCTCGACAAGTCCAAGTCCGTCAAGTCGGTCTTGATGCAGCTTTTCGAGGAGTCTGGCAACTACAACGTTGAGGGTGTTGACACCGTCAACGCCTGCTACGGCGGCACCAACGCCCTGTTCAACAGCGTCAACTGGATTGAGTCCTCTGCATGGGACGGCCGTGACGCCATTGTTGTTACTGGCGACATTGCCCTCTACAAGAAGGGCAATGCGCGCCCGACTGGTGGCGCTGGTTGCGTCGCCATGCTCATTGGCCCCAACGCCCCTCTGGCCATCGAAGCTGGTCAGCGCGGCTCCTACATCAAGCACGCCTACGACTTCTACAAGCCCGACCTGACGAGCGAGTACCCCATCGTCGATGGCCACTTCTCCATCCGCTGCTACACCGAGGCCGTTGACGCCTGCTACAAGGCGTACAACGCGCGTGAGCAAACTCTGAAGTCCCAGCAGAACGGCAACGGTGTGAACGGCCACGACCAGGCTCAGGAGACCCCCGTCGACCGCTTCGACTACATGGCTTTCCACGCCCCCACTTGCAAGCTTGTGTCCAAGTCGTACGCTCGTCTCCTCTACAACGACTACCTCGCAAACCCCTCCAATCCTCTCTTCGCCGAGGTTCCTGCCGAGCTGCGCGATATGGACTACACCACCTCCATTACCGACAAGACCGTTGAGAAGACCTTCATGGGTTTGGCAAAGAAGCGATTCGCTTCGCGCGTCCAGCCCAGCATTCAGGTGCCCACCCAGTGCGGAAACATGTACTGCGGTAGTGTCTACGGTAGCTTGGCCAGCATCTTGGCCAACGTTGACAGCCAGACCCTGCAGGGCAAGCGCATCGGTCTTTTCAGCTACGGCAGTGGTCTCGCTTCCTCAATGTTCTCCTTCAAGGTGAACGGCAGCGTTGAGAACATGGCCAAGCAGCTTGACATTCCCAACCGTCTGGAGTCCAGGCGCGTGGTCGAACCCCAGGTGTACGACGATGTAAGTGCTCTTTGTTATTTTATTAGCATTGTTGATCGAACTCAACTAACTATTTCCAGATGTGCAACCTCCGCGAACAAGCCCACCTCAAGAAGAGCTATACCCCCACCGGCAAGACCGATGGTCTCTTCCCTGGCACTTACTACCTTACCAACATTGACGAGATGTTCCGCCGCTCGTACGAGATCAAGCAGTAAATGTGTTCATTCTGCATTTGATATCGCACAGCGATTTCGATTCTTCTCTATTGCATTCTGAGCATTTGCGGGGCGATTCCAGTTCCAGCACGGACTCATTAGCTGCATATATTGGTTCAGGAGTTTGGGAACAACATGCCCATGTGTTAGAAGGTGTCACACGGGGACCTCGAGGCAATGAAGATCATGATGAATGTGGTGGATGCATTGACATTTATGAATGTTGATGTTAGTACGACAGCCTGTCAAGAGGCAGGCAGTCCATAATATATGCTTTACTACGAAGCTTAGATGTAGATAGAACAATATGCTGTGCATGGCAGCGTTATTCCTGATTTGCCATTTCCTTTTATGCAAATGTGCTCATTGAACCCAAGAACGCCTTGATAATGCTCCGACACTTTATCCATATATCTTTCTCATACAAGTGTACCATCTGGCTCGCCGGGTAGTCGCTTCACACGCCTCTGCTCCCAGTCCTCCAAATCTTTCGCTTGTAATCTCTGCGCACGCATTAGCATTGTTTGTAAATCTCACAAATCCCTCCTGTAGTTCTAACACCTGCAAGCACGATGGGCCATCACTTACGTAGTATTCATCCTTCATGTTGACCTTCCGTCTCTCCTGCCTCAGACCCATTGCCTCTTCATGTGTAATTTGCTGGTTCTTCCTGTCGTATCGCTCGTACCGCAGCGCCGTCGCAGGTGTAAGCATGAACGAGCCTGCCAGAATCGTGGACATGAATGGCAGCCCGAAGAGCAGGAATGGGTGCTTCTGGAGCGCTTTGCGGTAGCGGGCAGCGAGAGAGTTGGGGAGGGTGGCGGCGAAGGAGCGGGAACCGAAGGTCGGCATGGTTGCGGTAGTGGGAATGCGGTCTATAGTTGTGCCTCAACTGGAGTCTGCAAGGCGGATGACCATGGCACGCCGTTATCGATGACCTGATCCGTCCTGTTCGAGGTGCGGGCGCAGTGCGGGAGAGAGAGTCAATGGTGGCTTGGCGCGGTCACGGGATCGCGCGATATGTGATTTTGACCATGGCGCGTATCACGTCGCTTGCATGGAGCGATCGTTCCGTCTACTACTTGCACACTTACATCTCCAAGAACACAGACCAAATCCTCCGATAGCTGAGGCATTTGACTTGCCTCGTCTCCAGCCTACCTTAGTGCATCTTCACGGGAGACCCATTCGAATAGAGTCGACGGTCCCGCACTTGACCCTGCAGAAGCTCAAGGTTCCGTGCAGTGAATGACCAGATGCTTCATTCGCGGACTTGAAGACAAACAACTTCCCTGAAAGCCTTGCTCCTTTTTCGATCATATTTATTTCGTCCCTCCAACTATGACGAAGCGGTAGTCCCACCATGGCCCGCAAAGGCGGAAGCTCAACTCAGCGGATGGCGCCGCCGCCACCGCCAATATCAAATGGACTGCCTACAACCAATGGCAATTCGAATCTGCCGCCGCCGTCGACAATTGCAGCGCAAATTGTTCAGAATGCTTCGAACTTGCATGCTCGCCATGACACCGCAGCCAAAGTTTCATTTGGCGAACTGGTCAAAGAGTTCCTACAGCACCCGAGTACCGATGAGCCTGATCTGCAACTCGTGGCACTGATTTGTGTCATCGTCGAGGCCGGGCTGGAAGGTTTGTTCAAAGACGATCCATTTGCCCAGGACCAGCAACGGCAACAGGGTCTCGACAGCATAGCTGCTTTGAAACTGGTCATTCAAAAGAAGCCACATCTTCTGCTGAGCACGAAAGATGCCGAAGAGGAAGGCAGTCCTGAGCCGCCTCTGCTCGTATGGCTTTTCCCAAAGCTGCTCGGCTTAATGTCACACGTGACGCTACAGCCGCTTCATCGACATGCTCAGAGTCTTCTCGAATTGTGTCCGAGTGTCTTGGTGCGGCACCCTTCATCATGGCGGAATGCAGCGAGTATCGTAGAATTGTACAGATCATCTGTCAAGCGTATGTACCGCCCTAGATCTCTCTTGGTGTTTTGCTGAAAATTGAACAGTCATTGTTGCAGAACTCGAAGCTGTGAGCGATCTTTCTTTGCCTCAGCCACAGTCCTTTCAAGTAACACTACCCTCACCAAGTAGTATTGCGGAGTTCTGGCCCGACAGCCAGCAATTCGTCGCACTACCACATGAGTTGCAGCGCACCGTCTCGTCACAAGTCGGAGCCATCTACATCGCGTTCAATCTTCTGTTGTCGCTGTTGAATGGCACTTGTCAGCCACTTGGGCTCTGTTCGGGTTCAATGACTTTCGAGCAATATCAGCCCTTCGTTATGGACGTGAGCACTGTATTGTGGAAGCATTTTCGACGATGGACGGCTGGCCCAGCCAAGCGGTCTTTCCACGACGAGGCCGTGACTTCATACCTAGAAATTCTGGAAGCTATCGCTAAGTCTCTGAAACCCTCTGGCGTTACAGGGTCAGGGTCAGCCAAAGCCGCAAGCACGCTTGTGCGCGGTCTCTGTGATCTTCTAGAGACAACTGACCTTTCTGTCGTGAATCAGATGCAAATCGCGTCTTTACTTCTCGGTCTACAAACTACGCTGAGCAATCTCTGCAAGCTTGAGACCACGCTTGAGCGTAGAGATATTCGTCCACCATCACTGACAGTGGAAGATCTTGAGGCTAGCATAGGGCATCTTTGTCGTAATGAAGCAAAATTTGCGGGCCTGCAGAAGGACTTCAAGGTATGACTGTGCTAGGCGTGTCGAGTGATGAAGCTAATAAGGGCTAGTCAGCACTGTGTCTCTGGACCTTACCAGACTCATGGCCATGCGAGGTTGCGGATATACGCAAAGAACTCCGCTCAGATGCATCCACATCATTCACAGACCCACATTTGCTCGAAGATTCAGCCCTTGTGTTGAAGACTTTTCGTGCATTAAATCTTGATGATGAGGACACAGGCAGACCAGTGAAACGACGAAGAACCATCCCAGATTCATCGGACGATGAAGAAGCAGCAGCGACACACGAGCGACTGATGACAATCCTAAATGGCAGCTCACAAGACTCGCCCGTTCTGAACCTCGCAAATCTCCACAACATTGTTCAGTAAGTATTGTTCTCATTCTTGAGATATCATGCTAACCGGTCCAGGGCGAGGTACTTGAGTATGCATGGGGAGCCAGAGGAGAACGAAGCTCAGCAGTGTGAGATACTCTCAGCTTTCGCGCGTATCGCGTGCGCCGCGACTGAATGCCTCGAAATTTCAAGTGAACATTCCCACAACTGGAAGTCGACAATATGCACATTATGTGATAACAGAGTCGTACCTGATGAAGAGCTCAAGGCTGCGTGGGACGAAAATGTAGAGAATGAGGACTGGAAAGACTGTGTAGCTGCTATGCTTGCTATTACCAGGGAGCCCAAATTCCAAGCCTCGCCAAAGGCTCGCGTCCTCATGGCTGTGGCCATCGGTAGAGTTTTCAACCACATCTCAGACACTGATTATCTAAAGCTGGAGACTTGCGAACTAGGTCAATGGCTCCTCGGGTCGATGAGTCGCTCTCTGAGGGAGCTCAAGTTGGCTGCCACGTAAGTCAGAATGAGACTCGGAGAGGACGCATATTGACAGTATAGCAGACGATCCTTGATGGTTTTTCTTAGAGATGACATCTGTAGGAGTACTCGAGAGAAAAACCGAAGGTCTACAATCGAGTTCCTGGGTGCTCTCGCAAAGCGAGACGTCATCTCAGACCAGGAGACGCTAATCCTGGCGTATGGTGCTGTAGCTCGGTCAGTATCAATAAATCTTCGAGAGGACACCTACTGACCAATAATCAAGGACATGCAGCGAGTTTGAACTACCCATCATATTGCATCATCTCATCGAGTACCTTGGTCACAGTAATGCGTTGATCTGCGGCATGGCGTACACAGAAGTAAGTTGATCCTCAGACACGAATGGGATGGGATGCTGATAGACTCAGCTTGATGCAATAGCTGCGGACCTCAACACCAACACTACGCAGCTTCTCCAACCTTACTGGAGGGTCATTGGCTTCTCGGTAATCAAAGACATTGTCAACAAGCCTCAGAAGGCGCAACTGCTTGCCGATCTGACCGAGCAAAGTGTTCGTCAGTTGCTCGTGCTGACACAGGCCGATACTCTTCCCCACTTGGTATTGACGAAGAGACGAGACATCATTGAGAAGATCGCCCAGGCTCGGAAAGTGTCTGTGGGCGAGATACTGACTCAACCAAAAAGAAATTTGGCCAAGATTCTGGCGCTATTACTTTGCCAGCCCGTCACAGATGTCGAGAGCAGCACGATGGACACTCTGGCTGCGATCGAACCGGCGATCCGGGAAGGCAGCAACAACAAGTTGGATGCATTGATTGCAGCCGACATCACTGGCATCGCGATCGAGATATTGTTGTTGGCCGCTGACCAAGATGAGATGAAGAAGAAGCTGGTATTCTCCGATCCTCGTACTGATTAGGGCTCTGCTAATAGACACAGTATTCACGTGGCTTCAGCATTCTTGCCATGTTGGCGGAGACAAAACCAGGGCAACGCAAGTCGACATCGAAAACAAAAAGCCTGGATTCATTCTTCGAGACACACATTCTTGGTATCATTGCACACTTCACTGACATTATCGAGAGCCCATTAGCGCAAGCCAAAGCTACGAGTCAGCCGTTACCTGAGCGGAAGAGGAGCATTGCAGCTATCGGGGAGCTCATCAACCTTGCACGATATAACGTGAATGGGGCTTTACCGCAGGTACGTCTTTTTGCAGCCTTGCTGCATCGTCCGCTGATGTTGTTAGTTTCGTGCTTGCCTTCAATCAGCCATGGCAGACCCAGAACTCTGTGACGACGCCTTTGCAACGTGGGTCGCTTTTCTAAGCGTACTGGAGGCTGGCGACGTCATGCTTGTAGTTGACCAGACTCTCGCACTTGTCGTGACCCATTGGTCGCTGTTCTCGGACGAAACACAGCTACTGGCAGACAAGCTTATCGTCGGTCTCACACAGAAATATGATGCCGAGTTGAGGGCCAGGATAGAGTATCTACCATCGCTCAAGACCATACCAATGTTGTCGAAAACAGAGGCAGAGTTCGTACGTTTCAAAGCGATGGTGGATCCGCTCAAGATCTTCTTGTCTTTTGGCAATCGTTGCAAAGATCAGAATGCGGTTGTTGTACGTCAAGCACTGAAAGAACTTGTACCATATCTGGATGCGAAGCAGAAGTATTTGCACCAGCCACTCAACGGACAGAAACCGTTACCTGTTCTTGAGATGCTGACACGATCTCTACTCGATGCGAGCATTCGCTTCTCCGAGGACCATCAGGATATCAGCACGCTGTGCGCACAATGTCTTGGTATCATCGGTGGACTCGACCCATATCGTGTCGAAAGTGTTCGTGAGAGGAAGCGAGTATTAATGCTCTCGAACTTCTCCCGACGAGATGAAGACATCGATTTCGTGGCACTACTGCTCGAGCAGGTTCTCGTGAAAGTCTTCCTATCAACGACAAATGCCAAAGCGCAAGGCTGGATAGCCTATGTCATCCAAGAAATGCTCAAGCATTGTGGATTCAGTGCTCTTGGGACGTCGAAACCTCGGTCCTCACAATCGAGTACGGAAGCACAACGCTGGAATGAAATTCCTGAATCGGTCAGGAACGTCTTGACGCCGTTTCTGAGCTCGAGGTATTCCGTCAATCTCAATCCGAACCTGCGCTATGAAGCGCCACAGTATCCCATCTTTAGCAACAGCACAGGTCACACCATGTGGCTACAGACCTTTGTCTATGACTTGCTGCAGAAAGGACAAGGAGTCAATGTGGAGATGGTTTTCCCAGTCTTGGCTCGTGTCATTCGTGGCTACGACTTGTCGATCGCGACCTTCATTCTGCCATTCGCAGCATTGAATGTCATTGTCTCTGATGATGAACAGAATATGGAGAGTGTCGCGAATGAGCTTCTCACTGTGCTCCAGACAGAGATCCGGTCATCAGATCAGCCTAACGCTACATTGATCAAGCAGTGCAGTGAGGTAAATCATCTTCTTCGCCAGAATATGACATTAGGTTGACCAAAAACAGAACGTATTTCAAGTCCTTGACTACCTCTCAATGTGGGTCAAGGAGAAGCGGAAAGCTGCAGCTGAAGCACGGGTAATGGCCGGCAAGACAGGTCGCGGCATCTCCGATGAAGACGAAATGAACGCCATCAAACAGATCAGTCGAGTGGAGGGCGTGCTGCAGCTCATACCAGCAGAGGTTATCTCACGACGTGCCGTCGAGTGCGGATCATACGCTCGCGCGTTGTTCCACTGGGAACAATACATTCGCCAGCAGCAAAATGTCAAAGCAGACGCCAAACAATCCTTCTCCGAGAAGGATGACATGTTGCAGCATTTGCAGATGATCTACGCTCAGATCGATGAGCCTGACAGTATTGAGGGTATCTCCGCTCATCTCAAAGTACTTAATCCAGAGCAACAAATCATCGAGGATCGCAAAGCAGGACGACTGACGGCAGCCCAAAGCTGGTATGAGATCTCTCTGGCCGAGAGACCGAACGACGTTGAAACACAGGTCAATCTCCTGACTTGCCTCAAAGAATCAGGCCAACATGGTAAGAAATACTATCCGATGATCTGAAATACCAGCTAACGAAAACTTCAGATGCGATCTTAAGCTACGTGGATGGGTTCGCTGCCTCCAGCTCTTTGTCAAGCAGCACATTGCCCTTTGCAGCGGAAGCGGCATGGTCAGCCGGAAAATGGGAACATCTCGAACGAGTTCTTGGCCCATCGTCAGTCCTAGAAAAGTTTACTTTCCTCGACTTCAACGTGGGTGTTGGACGTGCGCTACTGGCTTTGCGCCGCAAAGAGGGCACAGCCTTCAAGACGATCATCACAACTTTGCGAGAAACACTCGCGGAAGCACTTACCCCATCGACCACTACATCCATACAGGCTTGCCATGACCATCTCGTCAAGCTGCATGCGTTATACGAACTGGAGACAGTGAGTGGAATGGACACTTCGAGTATGCTCAATCGTGAAACCATTCTGGAGAACCTTGATCGACGACTTGACATCATTGGCGCCTACACCTCCGACAAGCAATATCTATTGGGACTGCGTCGAGCCGCTATGTCCCTCTCTCGGTAAAGTCATCCTGTGTCCAGCATAATGACAAGTATAACTAACAGCTCCCAGCATTGACTTCACAAATCTCGACATCGCAGCTGCGTGGCTCACGACGGGCAGACTGGCGCGCAAAGGAGAATTTATGACGACCGCTTTCAATTCTGTCATGCATGCTGAGCGGTTGGGTGATACTGCATCGAAGATCGAGTATTCCAAACTACTATGGAAAGATGGTCACCATCGCAAGGCCATCCAGAACCTTCGTGGTGCAATCGAGAGTAACGCATTCCACATTGAGGACAACACTGTGCCTGTCAATATCTCAGTCACCACAGCTGGTCAAAGTGATGACCACGGCAGCAAGATCAAGTGCCATGCCCAATTACTTCTCGCAAGATGGCTGGACCGCGCAGGACAAACAAAGTCCGGAGCCCTGAAGGAAGAGTACGTGGCAGCAGTCATGGCCTATCCGAGGTGGGACAAGGGCCATTACTTCCTGGGTAGATTCTACCTGAAGCTACTCGAGTCCGAAAAGAAGCAACCTCCCGCGAAGCAGAGTTCCGAGTATCTGTCGGGCAGTCTTCTCAAACTTGTCATCGAGAATTTTGTTCGATCGACAGTATATGGCACAAAGTATTACTACCAAACCCTGCCCAAGATTCTTACACTCTGGCTGGACATGGGCATAGAGGTAATGAACACCACACCTCGGACAACTCGGGACAAAGAACTTCATGATCACCGACTATCCTACTTGGACCACCTCAACAAGTACTTGAAGCGGTACGCCGGCGAGCGAATGCCCGCCTTCGCTTGGTACACAACTTTTCCACAAATCATCACCCGAATTAGTCATCCCAACAAGAGCGTGTGGGATGCCCTCCAGACTATCATCCTCAGAGTGGCGTCATCGTATCCTCAACAGGCACTATGGAGTTTGCTGGCGGTGCTGCACTCAACACAAGACGACCGTCGCTCTCGCGGAACCGTAGTGTTACAAAAGCTACGAGATGCATCGAAACGCAAAGGCTCTTCTCTCGATCTGAAGAATCTTATCATCCAGGGTCAGCGCCTAACTGATGCACTTCTAGCAGCATGTGATGCTCACATCGAGCAGCGTGTCACTCATGTGAGCTTAGCGAAGGACCTGGGCTTCAGTCATAAGCTGGCCCCTTGCCCGCTAGTCGTTCCGATTGAAGCCAACATGCTCCCAAATCTGCCTGCCACCAATGATAGCAAAACTATACGAGCGCATAATCCATTCCCGCAGGATGCTATTACCATCTCTGCGTTCATGGATGATGTCCTAGTCTTGTCATCGCTCCAGCGGCCGCGAAAGGTCAATGTTCGTGGTTCAGACGGACGCTCATATGGTCTCCTCTGCAAGCCAAAGGACGACTTGCGTAAAGACCAGCGTCTAATGGAGTTCAACGCAATGATCAACCGCGCCCTCCAAAAAGACATTGATTCCAGCAAACGTCGCCTCTACATCAAGACCTATGCTGTCACGCCCCTCAACGAAGAATGCGGCACAATCGAATGGGTCGAAGGGCTGAAACCCATGCGCGACATCATCATCCGCTCCTACCGGCAACACTCCGTCCACATCGACTACACCGAGATCCGACTACTCCTTAACGAGGCCTCGTCGTCCCCCTCCAAAGTCTCCATCTTCACCGACAAAATCCTCCGTACCTTTCCTCCCGTGCTCCACGAATGGTTCGTCGAAACCTTCCCCGAGCCCGAGGCATGGTTCGCCGCTCGCCTGCGCTACACACGATCCTGCGCTGTTATGAGCATCGTAGGCCACGTTCTCGGGCTCGGCGATCGCCATGGCGAGAACGTACTGCTCGAGCAAGGAAACGGTGGCACATTCCATGTCGATTTCAACTGCCTCTTCGACAAGGGCCTCACATTCGAGAAACCAGAACTCGTTCCTTTCCGTCTCACACACAACATGGTCGACGCCATGGGTCCTCAGGGCATCGAAGGGCCGTTCCGCAAAGCCGCGGAATTGACGTATAGTTTGCTACGACAGCATGAGGATACGTTGATTACAATCTTAGAGACGTTTGTGCATGATCCGACGGCGGACTTTTTGGGCGGCAGGAAGAGGAAGAAGATTAATGGCGTCCCGGATACGCCGCAGGAGGTGCTGGATATGGTGAGGACGAAGGTGAATGGGTATCTAAAGGGAGAGAGTGTGCCGTTGAGTGTGGAGGGGTATACGGATGCGTTGATTGCCATGGCGAAGGATCCGGTCAATTTGGCGGCCATGTATATTGGGTGGTGTGCGTTCTTTTAAAAGGTGTGGAAATGGTATCAGGTCTGGTGTAAACGGCTGTATTTCGCATCATCAACACTACTGTGTCACTATAATGCCTTCCCTACTTGGCTCATGCGCAAAAGTCTTGGATTGCTGCTTCGAGAACGGCTGTGACTTCTCGAATGCTTTGAACGCCTACCCATTCTTCCTTTGCGTGAAGACCCTCACCCTTCGGCCCGTAGGTGATGGATGGTATACCTGCTTGGTTCAAAGCCCAGCATCGCACCAGAATGCTTTCCCAACAGGCAATGATGAGCCACCGAGCGTCTTTGAAACAGACGACATGAAAGACTGGACAAAGGAGTCGTCGTCGGCTAAGCCAGACGGAGGTCTTGAAAAGGTGATACGAGGGGTATTGTACCTGAACTCGGGGACATTGTTCGCAATGTTGCCCAGCAGCTCCTCGAGATCTGCTTTGATTGATTCTGGTGATTGTGATGGTACTGTTCGGAACTCAACGGTGAGCGTACACATGGCAGGATAGCTTGATGCTTCTTCACCACCGACAATACGTCCGCCATGTAAAGACGCCTGTCCAAGTCGCGGATCAGAGGGCATTGTCTTTGCGTAGTCTAGCAGAGCCGTTTGCAGGTAGCCAGCGAGGAGAATAGCATCGACCCCTTCTGCTGGAAGAGAGCCGTGTGCTGCCAATCCGAGCACATCAATCTCGAACCAGATGAAGCCTTTGTGGCTCGTTACAATGTCTAGCAGCGTCGGTTCAGTGACGAGCGCTGCATCTGCCTTCCAGCCGGCACTAAGCACCGCCTCGGTACCCTTCGAGAGGTTCTCTTCGTCGGCCACAGCTGCGAGGATGACATCGCCCCTCGATCGGGTTCCAGAGCTGGCTATTCTTGCCATAGCTGCCATGCCTGCAGCTACACCAGCTTTCATGTCCAAACAACCTCGGCCAAAGATACGGTCACCCTCCAGCTTCCCACTAAGTGGATCACCGGAAGTATAGGTAGACAGACTAACAGTATCAATATGACCATTGATCATCAGCCTCTTTCCACCCCCAGACCCATGCAAAACACCAACAACCGACGGTCGTCCTGGATGGGGTTCAATCCAATGGGCCTCCATGCCTCGATGTTGTAGCCATGCGTACACGTAACTTGCGATTGCGGTCTCGTCAGCGCCAGCAGCTTCTGACAAGTCGGGGTTCGATGAGTTGATGGCAGTCAGTAGTTGAGTCAGCTCGATTGGGTCATCGCTGGAAACATCCAGTGGTCTCTCGTACTCGCGCAAGCTCTCTGTGCTAAGAATTACCACAACAGAGTCCTGTGTGAGCCAGACCGGCCGGTTTGGCGCATCTGCGAGGCGCCAAAGAGCCGCGAGAGCTGCGCCACCACATGGTCCGCTGCTGATAGACCTCTCTCCTAGATACTGGATGGCTTTATGCGACTCAAAGTCGGAAATGGTGGCACTTGCGTCAACACCGCGTTGTAGATGTTCAAAAACGGTCGACGAAAGTGTGCCACAATTCATGCCCTCCGTTGCAGTCTTCGTGGTCAACACGGACGTTGCTTTCCCGGCCAATAGACTTTGATAAAGACAAGCCGCAGTGTCAGGCTCTACAGACATGACAGCACAGTTGCGATCCTTGGACTTGCAATGCCGCACAACTGCCTTTGCCAATGATCCTACCCCAACTGGTGTGACCACAAGGCCAGCTTCAAGGCCTTGCTCATCCAGTTGCTCCTCAACCTCTGACAGAAGCGTAGAATAGCCTTCGACGATCCACTCGGGGATGTTTTCGTAGCCTTCAAATGCCGTATCCTGAACGAAAAGGCCACCGTCTGTCGTACCAGTTGCATCCCAAGCCTCACGCATGGCACCATCGTAGTCTTTCTCTGTTACAGTCACCTCCGCACCTTCCGAAGAGATGAGACGGATAGCTTCGTCATTGACTGTGCAGGGTAGATAGATACGAGCCTGGATACCCAGAATTCTAGCCATCACAGCCAACGCTCGCCCATGGTTGCCTGCACTGGCTGTGAACAGCACAATGCCATTCTCCCGCGCGGCCTGCGCAATCTTCTCCAAAGGAGAATCGGTGGGGATGCCAGTCCGTGCTATGATGGCGCGGCACGACCCCCATGATGCTCCGAGTATCTTGAATGCCGGAAGTCAAAGGCGATTGCTCTCGTCCTTGACGAAGACGGATCTGACATTGAGCTTTTTTGCAACGTCGTCGAGGGGGATGAGAGGTGTGCGCGAGTAATGTGGAAGTTGTCGGTGAAAGTGTTGTATAATGGAGAGGTCGGCATCGACTTGAAGTGAACTAGTCTTGTCGTTGAAGAAGATGGGACGCCGCGATGAAGTC
>AJMS01010220.1:0-15700 GCA_000263175.2 Phaeosphaeriaceae sp. UM 1110
GGCATACTTTGCCATCTGCACCATACTGCTGACATTGATCTCCAATCCTTTCGCCCATGCTTCCATATCAACATCGATGGCTGTTCCTGGCGCACCTCCGATGCCGACATTATTGACCAAAATGTCTAATCTCCCAAAGTCTTGCAATGCTTTCTGTACAGCATGTTCGCAGTCTTCGGCTTTGGTTACATCGGCTTGAAGCGCGATAGCCTTTCCTCGACCAGGTTTGGAACACGCTATCTCTGCGGTCTTCTGTGCCCATTCCATGTCCAGATCTAAACATAGAACGTTGCAGCCTTCATCGCAGAGCATAATCGAAATGGCTCGACCATTGCCGATGCCGTCTCCTGTACAGCCTGCCCCGGTCACGATCGCGACTTTCCCTTTGAAGCCACGTGCTGGAGGCTCCGACGATATTTCTGTCATTATTGTTGTGTGGATAAGTGTGTCGAAATCCCAAGGAGCGAGCTGGGAATTATTGTTATATGACTCAATTTCCTTGTCGTCGTCGCAAATGACAGTGGTAATTTCAAATGAGTCGTGTACAAGCGGACCGTCGGATGAGGAGCACACAAATGTATTCCTTTCTCAAGAATAATTATGAGAATTTTATCAACAAGAGCTACCACATCCTTGGTTCGATGGTCCGCAACTCACCGTCCGTTATTTCCTGGTTTAGCCTCGGCACGTTGTACCACATAGATGCGGGGCAGAGGCGCTGCTGTCCGAGATCGTAACTCTACTTGAACAGCATCATTCTCAGTTCATCGCGGTGTTACTCAAATTCTTCTGAAAATAGTAGTAAAACTCTTGCTTGGGAAAATTTTAAAACAAATCCGCGATTCCCAATCTGCTTCGTAATGACGCTCGATTTCTCCCAGTACGGCGGCCCCTCTGAGGAATGGCTAGCAGTTGAAAGATCGTTACCAGCAGTAAATTTCGACGTCAATGCCGATCCCACTGCCCTGCAAAGTGCCGTCAACACAGAGAGAGAAAATCGAACTGCTGCAGCATATGTCCATCTTTCGGCTCAAGTCGTTACCGAAGATTTCTCCATCCCAACTCGAGATGGCGAATCAATCCAAGCGCGAAGCTACCGATCGGTTGCAAAAGACAAATCCGAGAAATTACCAATCTACCTCTACTTCCATGGCGGAGGTTTCATCTTCGGATCCTTAAACAGCGAGGACGCGACCTGCGCACAGACAGCTATCAAAACAGGCGTAGTGGTCCTTAACGTGAATTATCGACACACGCCAAAATATGTCTTCCCTACCGCATGGCACGACGCAGAAGACGCATTTGCCTGGATCCACAGCAACATCGACAAGCTCGGCGTTGACCCAGCGAAAGTGATCGTTGGTGGGGTCAGCGCTGGTGGCCAGCTCTCAGCTGCCTTGACACTTGAGCAACACCTCAAGAAAAGCGACGTCACGAAAGATTTGCCCAAGCTTGCCGGTCAAGTCCTCATTATTCCATGTGTCGCGGCTCCATCGACTTACGACCAGGGCCCGGGAAAGAAGCTCAAAAAGTCGTCATACGTGGAGAATGAATTCGCTCCTGTGCTTCCAAAGACGACTATCGATTTCTTCATGGGATTGCTTAAGATGGGAACACCGGACTTGAAGGACACGAAAGTCAACCTGGTTAATTCTACTGAGGACGAGGTGCGAGGGTTGCCTCCAACCGTCTTTGGTATCGCGGGCTTGGACCCGCTGCGAGATGAGGCACTTCTCTACGCCAAGCTGCTGACTGAGGCAAATGTACCGACTGAGATCCGGCTGTTCAGGGGAGTGCCGCACGGGCACAGGAGATTTGGTGATGCGCTAAAGGCATCGAAGCATTGGGACGATTGCATCGAAGAAGGTATTGCATGGGTATTGTCGAATCCTGAGGCTACTGGGAAGTTTGACGTTAAGCTCCCTTGAATAGAGACAGGAGCAGGTCTCGGCTTGTTCTGAACTTGTCATCGTACAGTCTATAGAAGGCGCTGTGTTCCATTGGTTTCCAGTAAGGCACATATAGGGTCTTAAAGAAGTATACAAATATATCAAGATTATAGTCAAGCACAAGCGAAAGTATATAGTGGGTATGTTATCAAAACGAGCGAACGACGCTGCCATCTCAAAGCCCTTGGCGCGGAATATCGACGTAGTCTGTGCTCAAAAGACTTGGTCTATGCCATAGCCATGCCGGGAAGCTCCTTGAGCCCTGACAATGAGTTAGCAAAGGCATTGTGGAGTTTAAGTAATCCAATTGAAATGACATAGTGGAAAAGTTAAAACAAAGAAGTAAATCAGCAAATTATCTTAATACTTACATCCATCAGTCTGCTCACCAACAAAGTCCTTCACAGTGCACTGGTTAGCCACGCTCATCTGCTGTTTCTTAATAGCCCCACAGCCATCATAGAAGCACTCGGACTTATCCATGGCCCTTTGGAGCGAGTCTCCGCGCCAGCCAAACATATAATCGGCATGCGTACCTTACTGGTCAGCATTCGATCCTTTTTTAAGTCATGTTCGGTTGAGGGACGTACCGTAGCCGGTGGGGGAACCCTCGAAGGACCAAACAAATGGGTTAGGAGCACCATTGGTCCACATGCTGTTGAACTTGGATGTGTCCCAGACGGTTTCGAAGGTCACTTGTGGCACTCTGACTGGATGAGATGAAGGACACTTGGGTGCATTCGTGAACCCTTCTGAGGTGACTGTATTGTAAGTATGGGACTGGTGATCTGGACTGTCCAAGTTCTTGCCGTCCCAGCATCTTTATTTCATTAGTATATAGTCATACATATGTAGGTCAGACACGTACGGGGGAAAGTGGTGAGTGGTGAAGATACCGCCGCTGCAGGGCTTGGTAGGCATGGTGTTCGTGATAGCTCCTCGATTATTGCCCGACATGCATTGGTAGCTGAGGCCAGCATGGTTTTTGGTAGTTGAAGCTGGATTCCCAACAGTCATGCGGAAGCCAGGTGGGAAGGCTGTCACCTTGTTCTGTGCGAGGTTGTCTCTGCTCAAGTCGAACTGGGTGTAGTAGACAGTGAGTCCACCCTTTGCGCCATCGGATCCACCAAGAAGAGGTTGAACGGGGATGGGTTGGACACGGTGATAGGAGCCGTTGGTTGGGTGCTTGAAGTACAGAGTGGCTGTCCAGTAGTTGCTGAAGTCTTCCGCCATTTGGCAGGTGGTACAGGTGGCTCTCTCACCGACATCACCGTTCATGGTAGCGTTGAATGCATTGCCACCGACAATGTGATGTACGTGGGCTGAAGGAAATGCACCTGGTTGGGCGGCGGGGTCGAGGCGCTGGAAGGTCAATGTTGAGCATGGGAAGCGGAGACCAGCTTGGGCCGAGCTGACGAGCGCCAGAGCTGTCGCGATGGTCTTCATCGTTGTTGTTCCTTGAGTCTTTGATGGTAACGAAAGTACAGTGATGTTGTGGTGAATTTGTTGGAAAGATGCGGAGCACGACGCCGCAACCACTCACCCTTTATGAACTGCAGCATTCAGTCCAGGCAACGACCTTGTCGTATCCTCGTATGTCTATCAATGTTCAATCAAGCACTTTGCTTCCTTGCCACCACATGGCCAAGGAAGAAACAGACCGATGAGGGTGGCTGCATATCACTATCGATCGTCCCAGGTTCAATATGACCAAGGTCACGGAGTCTCTACTGGTCGCCTATCAATGGCCTGGTTCGTAACGACCACCTTCCTTATCTCGCTCTCACATTCGATTGGCACCTCCGAGTCAAGCAAGTTTTACCATGGGTGATCGCATATTCACATATCTTAGATTAAGGAGAATGTATGTTGTTGTTGCGTCGCTTGTTCATTGGCCCGGCACTTTTCCCACGATCGGCAGATGCTTCTGAAACGGCAATTAATTCTACGAGCAAGGCACGCTCGGGCCAGATTCCCCTCAAATAGTTTTGGTGATCTGATATCAAGCAATTCATATGCTTGTGTAACGACAAGCATAGCGATGATGTCCAATCATGAACCGCTGATTGCCTTCGTCCCACGAAACAAGACGACAAGCCAGAGGGCTGAATGCTTGCCAATGAAGTCTAGAGCCACAGCGATGAAGTCTCGCGGGTTCTCCTCTGCAATGTAGTGTGCACTCTCAGCGATGATCGACACTTGAGCGCCTTCGTGGAACTCGCTTGCCATACTTTCAGCTGAATGCGCCAGCATGAACTTCTCGGCCATCATCAACAGCGATGGCACCTTTGACTTCCCATGCTCTTTCCTCCAGGTTTTGTTGTCCTCCGCATCCTTCTCAAACGCGCGATACACCTCAATACCAGCTCTCATTGCGCCTGGCTGCGAGTATGCTAGGGCATAGTGATCAAGATCTTTGGGGGATATCGTGGCACTATTTTACACGACCTTGTCAAGGAAGTGCTTGACATAATCTTTCTCCTTGCCCGTAACCAGAAATTCGGGTAGATTAGGCACTTGATGGAAGACGAAATGAAAAACGTCAGGGGAGCCTTTGACCACCTCGTAGGCGGATATTCCGGGCAAGGGACATTCACCCCAAATTAGACTGGCGACGTCATTCGAGTAGCGCGATCCGTATGCGAACGCTATCATACCGCTAATATCGTGCCCAACCACATGTACCTTCTCCTTAATGCCAAGATGATCCTGAACTAGCGTGTGCAGATCTTCAGCCATCTGTACTTTCGTGTAACCGGTTGAGGGTTTCGAGGATTGTCCAGCGCCGCGATAGTCTGGGACAATAACTCGATAGCCAGCATCCGCCAACGGAGTGATGACAAACCGGAGCTGATATGATGTTTGCGGGGATCCATGAATAAAGAAGATTATGCCTCTGTCGCCATTGAAAGCAGGACAGTCGATGTAGTTGATGCGAATCTGCTCGCGAGATGTGGTGGTGATAGTCGCTATGCGCTGTCGCCAATGTGGTGAGTCGATTGCTGGTTGTGGAGGGAAGTTCATACTGGAATTACTTTCGTAAATATACTTAATCATACCACTGTCTCTGTGTTATTCGTTGAATGTTCTCTTTCTATGTTGCGGTCTGACACGCATTGGTTGATTTGTAAGACATGACGCTCGAAGTGGGTCATATACAGCGTCATCATACTCCCGCCAAGCTGAAACTTTGAATTCGTGGTATGCGAGATGAAGTGTTGACCAGCGCCTTACGAAGCATCGGAATTAGCATGAGGAATGTCACCCACGTGACTGCATACAAAGCCTCCTCGGCGCGAGACTGTTCGGTCGATGAGGGGATGAAATTTACCACGATGGAATTGGAGGAGTATGCAAGAGCGCAAGAGTGACCTTGTAGTGCTCAAGGAGAAGCGATGGCTAGGATAAGGTGCACACCTTTCTCCTTATACACTTGAGTGAGATGATTTGCGATGGTTTTGGGTGCTGGCCTCCATGAACATTCGATGGACTTCAGAGCTGGCTGGAATGTTGCGCAGTCGGATGCATAAGCATACAAAACCTCCTCGATCTCATCATCCCACTCAATGTCAATCTTCAGAATTTCGAGAGATATCGGAAGGATTGACGATAGAGCCACGTCGGGTTTCGCGTCCGTACTGTAGTCCCCAAAAAGGACCAGGCCCGAGACGTGAAGATGCTTAAGCACACGGAAACTTTGGAGACTACCCAAAGGCGGTATGTCGCTTTCCATGTCGATAGGCCAGGCGCAATCCAGTGTGTCGATCGTTAAGCTTTCAAGGGTACGTTCCAACAGTAACAATGTTCGCCAGAGTAGTGGTAGAGACATTTCCTGGGAAGGAAGGGGCGCATTGCTGCGCGCAGACACCTCTTCCCTCCATCGACAAGTGAACGATCTCAGTGAAGAACATAGTAGTATGTCGTGAGCTACGATGGCCATTTCAGCGTCAAGGACGTTGAGCGAAAGATCATCTAGATGGACTTCGAGATCTTGATCTGAATCCACGAATTGGAAATGCAGGTAGCGCAGTAAATAGTTCTCCAACGCATGAATCCCTTGTGGCCACCTACTCTTTTGTAAGACCATATGGTTATATTGACATGGGTCGCCAAAAACACACAGACTGTGCAGGCCAGAGTTCTTCGACATCCTGAACGCCAGGATCGCAAGAGCAGGTGTGCTAGGTGCAGCTATCTCAACAAGGTTCGGCGCTAGCATCATTGCTGCCAACAGCGCGAGAAGAGGGTGATTGTGATCTTTCAATCGACATATCTGATACCATATCCCGATGTGCGTCCACTCGTGATCGTCAAACTTCCAGAAATCAAAGTGCTCGTGAACCCTATTGCGATGATACATTCGGTCCATGCCTTCAATGGTCCATTTTGCTCCCGCAAAGATGTCCTGAATCCAGTTCAGCTGAGCGTCTGAGTAGCAAGTGACTGGCTTAGGCGGCTCTCCTTCCCGGTCTGGATACTCCACGTACTGGATATATGTGGCGAATTGTGGCTTCAAGTCCAGCGTACGTAACAAGTACAGAGCTGTATTAGGATTGTGCGAAGTATTGACGATAGAGCAGTAAAGAAGGGGTGTAGTGATGGCGGTCAATTTCCGACAAGTCAAAGTCAAGCTATGGAGGGTCTTCAGAATATGGGAGTTGTATGACCGGCGAATATTCTCGGATACTCCATCTGGCTTGGGGCCTCGTATCATCTCGAGGTGGGACACGATAAGTAGTAAAAGCTCATCAGGAAGTGCCCCAATGCTACATGCGCGTGTAATACATGCGGCTTCCATGGCGCAAATAGCTCCGAGCTGGAGGATCGTCAACATGAACGTGAAGTTGAGAGAATGACACGCGCCCGCTTGTGCATCTATTGCTTCCAACGCCAAGGCCCAAGCTCAGATCCATCTCCCCTGACCTCGGCATCTCCACCTTACTTTTGAAACCGCACACCGCAATGCGAACGTCCCCTTGCTATGGATTATGACAAGTCGATACTTGTCTGAAACAATCCAGAATGCCAATGCGCAACATAGACGGACCCTGCCATCTGCCAAGCCCATCGCAGCGTGGCCATAACGCAATCCGACCCCGCAATAATGCAATAAGTCACCACGATAGCTCTGGACAGCTAACCAATCTTCGCGTCTTCTTTGCTTCTTTTATCTGATCTATAAAGCCAGCAGGGTGCTCAGCTAATCGCCATGTGGAAACCCAGCTATAGCACCATGTCGACCACCAATGGAGAGAAGAATATCGTGGAGGGCAATAAGGAGTATGCCAGTACCTTTACACAGGGTCATCTGGCGCTTCCTCCTTCTCAGAAATATGCTATCTGTATGTAATATGCCGCCTCTCGTAGTACATGTCTGACCATCGCCCTCTACAGTAACCTGCATGGACGCGCGCATCGACCCAGCCGCAGCCTTCGGCATACCTTTGGGCTCTGCGCACGTTATCCGTAATGCTGGAGCTTCTGCCCGCGACGCGTTCCGATCTATTGTAATATCGCAACAATTGCTGGGCACCACCGAGGTCCTCGTCGTGAAGCACACGGGCTGTGGCATGCTCACTTTCGATAACGAGACGGCGAAGGCGATAGTGAAGAAGAACAAGGGCGACGCTGCGGCGAGGGAGGTTGCGGATCTGGACTTCTTGACGTTTCCAGACCTGGAGGCAGAAGTCAAGAAGGATGTGGAGTGGCTAAGAAGTAAAGCGATTGAAACGGGCATCACCTTCACAGGATGGGTGTATGAAGTGGAGACTGGTAAAGTACGCAAGGTCCTGTAGTCGTCGCTACGAAGCATTGGGGGCTTCTCGCGAGTACATGAATGATACGATGATGGGCAGGAATCTGTTTTCTCCATCTTGCTGCATTCAACCTCTAACAGTCTTCCCTATCTGTTCCCAGACACCATGGGTAAGAATCAGGAAACTTCCGTCAGCGGCGTGTAGCTGTGATCATACCGCGTGTTGGCGCATACGTTCGAAAATGGCAGAGGAACGGAGGTTTCCACAGATCGTCTTGTCTAACATTTTACACCTCTTCCAGTCATATTACAACACAGTATATACAGCTGTTTTAGTACTAGAAAAAAAATATACGTTGTCTATTAGGCCCCATTGTAAGTTCTACTCGCATGCGCCACATACGGTATAATGGCGTCCCGGCACATACTCTGTTGCTACGAAAAGCTTTGATTAGGCCATGACTCTGGTTGTGCCAGCGTCCTCGCTCAGATAAATGAACTCTCGCGTGATGCAGGTGTAGCTGGACACGGCGGAGACGTTGGTGTTTTCAAGATTAGGCAAATATGTAACTACTTACTCGTGTCCTGCAGCAAAATACTGACTACTATTGGTAGGTGTTTGGAGCAAGGAAGAGGACCGGGCCATTGCATACCCCATCAGCCCTTGACCTCGAAGGCCGTCACAGTGAGCTTGAAGCAGTCCATTCCGCGGAATTGCATATATGACAGAACTTTTTTAGGTGCGAACCCTCTAACATGGCGCTCTCCGGAAGACGTCGTCAAGATTACAAGCGGCATGATTTACGAACGAACCAGCCCTCCTATCTATACTGCTTTTTGTGGGCCAGGGAAGTGAAGCCAGGGCAGTCCTGAGCGGCCTCACATCGGTACGTTGTGGAGTGGCGAGACCACCATAGGCATATCGGAACAAGCGAACGAGAAATCAGAAAGCCATCTACAAGGCACGATGCATCTATACCACCCGGTTTGGAGTGGCACAACAAGCAGTTGCCTCGATCTGGCTTAGCGCCGATACCGTGCCGCCATGTGAGCATAGGTGGTTGCAACTTCCCCAGAATGAAAACACTGCATCACTATTTGTTCCTACTTCGTCCCATACACGACCCGCCTCTATCGATCTTGTCCTAGCACAGTGGCATCCCTCGCTGAAGGACTGTTGCTTAACATCGTGTAGCACCTTAGCTCTATACAATCATATGAGCTGGACTTCTTGACACTACAGGAGAGGAAGAAGGAGGCAGCGCGGCAACGAAAATCATTAAAGGCAACAGACCCTGTACTCCCTGTGTCTTGTCTCCCATTAGCTTCGAAGGATCGCGCTGCTCGTTCTTTACTCTTGCTTCGCTGGAACTACAACTAGGCATGGTCTCGTGTCTTTGGGACTATTTCACCGTACACTATGCAGCAAGCTCGCTGGTGTGGTGATTCAAGTGCTCTTTCGAGACTACGTGCGGTACATTGAGAATCGAATGCCCGACCATCGAGCAGAGAGTCTCATGGATGAGGTTGAGGCCGTGGAAGGGCAGGACGCTGACAAGACAGTCATCGACAATTTCAATCTGATAGCAAATATCGTGAACCTCTCCCCGAGCCTAAAGGACTTTTCTGTTATTGGTGTGGGGACTCGCGATGTCATATTCTTGGATCACGTCTTCCCTAGTGACTGGAAGCCGCATAGCGTCATGTTCAGCCTCCAAATGCTTGCGTTTCGAATTCACAATGACGATTTGATCATCCTCGATAACAAGCAGCACTTCCGACGCGCCTGTTCTGCGCTATCACGGAGCATAATCGATTTTCGACGAAAGGGTCAGGTGTCTCCTCTGCGGAAAGGACATTCAACGTAACGAAGCAATTGATCGAGCTGCAGTGGTTTAAGCTAACACAGAGTGCTTTGGAGTCTCAAGATACACTCAACGTCCCAGCAGTCTGCCAGGACTTGCAACACTTGACTTTAGAATGGACTACCAGCCTAGACTAAACTACAGCACAACTAGGCTCTCTGCATCACTACCAAGTTTTTGCACAACCTTGCGCTGCTTGAGCCTGGACTGGAGAGGATTGCATGATTATCAGGGTCCTTTCAGCGCACTTCACGATTACGGACTCCAGGTTCGCAAAGCTCCTGGAACATTGCGAGTTTCCGAGAGCACGTTTCTCGGAACCATCCAGTCTACATGCATGATAGCTCAACCTCAACGCTTGCGTTCCAACCGCCTTCGCGCTCTGCTTCCTGCGACTTTGGAATGTTTTACGCTGCAACTTCAATGCCGATGATGGTATTGATACAACGACGGCACTGGATAAATTACTCTCCCAGTGAAATGCTCTTGAAGACTGCAAGAATCACCTCCCAGCCTTGCGGGCATTCAAGGTCGCGAGTCGGCAGGAACTCAGTGCACCCAAGACAGCTGGGATGTTCGAAGCTCGAAAACATTGGTGTTTGTTTCAACGTCACGAAAGCAGCTGGAACAATTTGAGCTTCCATGCACTGGTAATGTCGAGGTCAGCTTATATGATAATGTGCCCAGATGGTGATTTGCTCGACGGCTATCCTGAGTCAAGAGGTGCGCGATCCTCCAATCCTCGATCTCCTTGGACATCCACGAATACACCGACATGCCAGAGTTGGATTGCGTCTGTTGTATACGTTGCCCATCGGCACATGTTACCTGGTCGTTTGCTATGATCAATCTGCACCACTCACAGCTCAACACCCCCACGAACGCAATGCGAACGTTACATAGTAGCGAACCCTCCCCGCTTCGGAATTAGGCGCTATTTTACTATTACCGTACTCTAGATTGCGGTTGTCGTCGGTCAGTGGGCTGATGAGCTTGAAGTTGCTGGAGCGCGGCCGTCGACGGACCCCTTTCCTCGAACGTTGGACAATTTTCATTACTATACGGGGCTCTTGACCTTTACTACCCGCTCACCGAGCCCTCAGTACAGTCAGAGATATTGGATTCATACTCTTACTTGCTGTTTGCGTACGGTTTCAAGGAGTCGTTACTCTTACCCTCTCTCACAAGCCGTTTGCAAGGGAGCCGCAAGCCTTGCTATCTATAAATACTACGATATCAAGGCTTCATTACTCTTATACTCCACCCCTTCTTTCACAACAGTTGTGGTAGATCTTCCAGTCTCTGACGACCATTTCTCATCATCTATCTCTACTATATATCGACATATCAATCCAGCCTTCAACAACCAACATCCTCACCCAAGAGATCACCATCCAGACTACAAGATGTCATCCCCTCCTCAGTCAGAAGATGTCGTCCATGAGTCTGCATTGACCAAGGATGCTCTCGCCGTTCAGCCTGTCGAGGGTAAGGTCAATGTACCTGTCGATGGTCCCATGCTTGGTGATGCTACGGCTTCTCCCAGTCCTGACACTTCTGTTGAGGACAAAGAGCACACTACTAAGCCGTCACCTCCCATTGTCCTTGAACTCGAGAAGCCACCTGTTCAAGAGCCAAGACACCTTGCATCCCCACTTCACACCCCGAAGGGGTCTATCGGAAGCTCCACGACGCTTGAAATTGACAGGTCAAAAGAACATGTCATGCAGGCCACGGAAGACGTTCGCGACTTCTCTTCGACAGAGGAGGGCGAGATCATGGAGTACGGTGGTACTTTTGACGATGCAAACACCAGCTCAAAGACAGGCATGTGCTTTTTGATCGAAAATGTCCAAAGATTACATTACTGACTCGTTCCTAGATGCCACGAACACCAAGGAACACGAGTTCGCTCAGATCAAGGACAGTGATTCTGGGGTCAGTGCACCTGAGGTACAAGCGGTCTTGGGAACAGCAACTTCGAATGTCGTTGCGAAAGAGCCAACTTCTTGTGACGCCGTGGAAAAGGAGGGACCGAAGCCTGCTGGCCATACTGATACGACGGCGGAAAAAGGGAATGATATTGCTGTCACAGATGGTGAAGAGACCGAAGTCGAGGCGGAGCCGCAGCAACTCAGGCGGAGTGTTCCACCGCACATGCGTCCTGACTTGCGGTCTCCTATCGTCCGTCAGCCAGCACCCTTAGGCCCTAAGGTAAGAAACAGATCATCCCAGCCAATATCGGATGCTGATGTTGTACAGATTCCAGTGGGAGGAACACTTGGTGCTTCCCGTTATGCTGACGTTCCTCGCGCACCACGATTTCAAGGACCCAACAACAACGGATACACGAATTGCAACGCGAGTGGCGGTCGCGAGGAGTCAGCACGCTTGAACGCCCTTCTCATGAAGACACGCAATGAGCTGGAGCACGAGCGACAAAAGAATGTCAACATGCGCCAAGTAATTGAGAAAGAGATGCAGACTACAACGGATGAGGCTCTTGCCGCTTCCACCCTCGAGCTCCTGAACAAGCAGGTCAAGGCGCTGGCTCAACAAGCCAAAGTTGACGCCAAGGAGCGCGAGCTGCGATACCGCGAGAACCGTATCGAGCAGCTTGAAGCCTTCCTCAACGAAGGTCAGAAGTACTTCCATCGTCAAGCTATCGAAGAAGAGGGCTTGAGTATCTCTGCGATCCTCTCTGAGCACGAGAATCGTCAAAGCCAGCTACAGGTGAAGAAGAGTATGGCTGATCGCGAAGCCCAGCTTGCTGTTCAGATTAAGGGCCTGCAATTCCGCGAGGCTGCCCTTCAAATGCGGGAAGTTCAGTATAAGGCACTGATCCGCAGCAGCTTCGAGGCTGAGCTCCGGGCTAAGTCAGTCCCGGACATGAAGGCTAAGCTTGACGATGTTGCTGACCTTGAGTACAATCGAGGCTACGGAGAGGGTAAAGCTGCTGGTCGTAAGGAGACAGATGTTGAGATACGCCAGAAGGGCTTCTTGGAGGGCTACGATGCTTGTCATCGTGCTCAAGTCGCGCTCCAGAGCTTGCGAGCTGGTCGAATCGCTCGCGACAGTCCGGAGCTCGACTTTCTTTACGACGCTTCGCACCGCTACAACGCCTACAATGTAGGCTTGCGTGGTAAAGGAATGATCTTGAGTACCCCGAAAGCCGACGATGCTGGCGTTCCGCAGCAGAAGATGCCACCTGTGACAGTCAAGCCTGTCGAGCCTCAGGTCAAGATCGAGGAGCCTCTCCGCAGGTAAGTACTACTTGGATGACCCTTGGACCCACCATCGACTGAAATGCATTACAGGCTTTCTCCACCACCTCCTCACCGCCCAACCTTCGCCAGCGAGCTCCGTGGCAATACCCACCAGATGCACAACGGTCACTACGTGCTGGCCAACGGATCGAGCTCTTCCTCGTCTGCTCCCACCCCGAAGACCCACACCTTCAACGGCGTCAACGGCGTCAACGGCAAGCCCAAGTTGAACGGCGCCGACAACGACCTCTACGTCGGCAGGGTTGTCTTGCAGTACGAGGAGAGCGAGGAGGACAATTTGATCGACCTGAACTAGGCGGTCAAGATGGAAAAGGGAAAGAAGAAGTGACGGCGAGATGAGTGATGATGGAAGAAAACAAAAACTTCATGAGATGGAGATTCTGCGGCGGTGACATATGTGTGTACATTGGTGTCGGATCACATGGCATGATGATACGGGGTGCATCGGTTACTCAATAGAAGGTCTGGCGCCTCGCCTTGAGGAATTAAGGGAAAATAGGAATGAACCCAGAATGCGGAATCACTCTGCCTTGCAGCAACATCGTGAAGACAAAAATAGCAAAGTCTCTTCCTGATGGTGCAAGTGTACGACATCATCTATTTCTATGTCTTCGGTAAGTCTTCTGGTCATGGGGTATCCTGGAGGATGTCATGGACACCAATTTGCAAGAAACGTGTGAAAAAAGTATGAAGAAATTTTGGTCCACAGATTTGGAAGAAACGTATGTGGTGGTGAAGTGTCCGTGAAAGTTGTCCCGAAATGGCAATTACCGAGGCCTCGGCCATGGCATCATCGAATCACGGGCACCACCACCACCCAACCCCAACCCCCCCGAGCTGAATCACGGGAGAGCTTTCCGTAGAGCTTCCCAGCGCATTGAATCACCCTCTCCGCACTTTGCCACTCGTACTTTCCGCCTCAACTTCAACCTGAGCGCCACGTTGGTGCATTGGACGAACAGTGACGTGCCACGTTCGCGCTGCTGCGACATCGCGACTCGCCCTCCGAGACATAGCCTCCAGCACGCGACTGCTGCTCTGAGAAGGGCAACCCATCTTCAACCCCACAACATGATACAGACTACGCGACGATGGTTCCGACGGAACCGCACCAACTTCGCCATTGGCGCCGGTGTACTGGGAGCGGGCTATTTGGCGGGTCAGTATGTGCTGGGGAAGCTGTCTGAGGCCAGGCAGCGCATGAGCGAGGAGCGCATCTCTAAGGAGAAGTACGTTGGCCTATTGCTCGAACAGTGTGGAACGCTGGCTCACGTGATGACAGTCTGCGACGACGATTCGAACAAAACCAGGAGGATTGCACCTTCACCGTCCTCGCTATCCTGCCCACCGCGACCGAGAACATATTGGATGCTATTCCGGTCGAGCAGGTGCTGGAGGAACTGCAGCGGCAAAAGGCCGAAAGGCTATCACGGAGCGTCGGCCCAAGCGAGATTGGAACATCAGCACCACCAAGTGTAGCGGACACAACGGAAGACGATACCCAGAGCTCGAGCATACAGACCGATGGATATGTCCATGCCAGTCAGGCCGCCACGGAGAGCGAGGCTACCGCTGAGCCTGCGGCGAGCAGCACCCCTGAGCCCAGCGAGGAGAAGAAGAACAAGAAGAGCAAGGCACAGCTGTGGAGTGAGATGAAGATTAGCTGTAAGTATCAGCTGGTACATTTCCACGAGATTGCTTGAAGCTAATCTGACCAGCAATAACACGAGCCTTCACCCTCATCTACACCCTATCTCTTCTAACCCTTCTTACACGAATTCAGCTCAATCTCCTCGGCCGCCGCAACTACCTCGCGTCCGTCGTCTCGCTAGCGGCACCTCCGTCCACCACTGAAGGGTCCCGCATCAACCTTGAGAACAACGATGACGACAACTTTGACCAATCGTACGGAAACGACTTCGAGACCAACCGCCGCTATCTGAGCTTGAGCTGGTGGCTACTGCACAAGGGTTGCATCGACTTGATTGAGAAGGTCCGCGTTGCTGTTAAGGAGGTCTTTGGACTGCTCAACCCGCGTGAAGAGATTACACTCGAGAAGCTGTCCGAGCTCACCCTCGAAGTTCGAAAGCGCGTCGAGGGTGCCACTGAGGAGGAGAGGAGGTACATCACATCTCAACCTCCTGAAAGTTTTAGCACTAACAGTCTTAGAACATGTAAATGGCTTTCATTCCTGCTACCCCCACAAGACAAGGAAGACTATGTTCTCCACGAATCCGGCATGACTTCATCCTCCGAGTCCACGTCCCCAACCACAACCACTTCTCTCCGCCGCTTAATTGACGAGACATCCGACCTCATCGACTCGCCTTCCTTCACGCACGTCCTCACCCTCCTCCTCGATGCCGGCTTCTCACATCTCGTCGACAACAAAATCTCACAACTATCCTACAAGATCCCGCCTGTCTCCGAGAGCAGCGCTCGCGTACAAGAACTCGTTGGCAGCGACGTCAAGGCCAAGGTAGCAAATAGCTTGGCAGTCTTCTGTCGACAAGCGCACACCATCGGAAGCGGTGCTAACAATGAGTATCTTGCTGCGATCGAGCAAGTCAGGGACCTGGAAGCATTCGCTGCGGTCGTGTACTCGAGTAACTTCGAATACGAGAGCCCGCAAGGCGCTGCTATACCGAGCACAAGCAGACCGGGCACTGCTGAGGGGATTGCAGAGCAGTCAGTTACTGTCAAAGCGGAAGATACATCCAATGCTGAAGATGACTTTGAGAGTGCTTGGGGCAAAGCGTTGGCGAAGGAGGACGGAAAGAATTTTAGTGCATAGAGGCGCTGGGTGGAGTGAATGGCAAGATATGTGTGTATGATACGCTATTG
>AJMS01010219.1:0-15623 GCA_000263175.2 Phaeosphaeriaceae sp. UM 1110
CGGGGTTCGCGCAGACGTCAGTATCGGTTGGCATCGTGTATTACTTGGTAGACCCAGATATCGGATAGTAATATATACATTAGTCATATAGATGTTATCGTGTGTATCATGGCGGCCATCCTCAACCCTTTCTATCTTGCTAGTCGTGTTATCTATGTGCCTATCCAACTCCATGCTACATCATGTCTAACCTGAATTCCAATCACTTGGTCCTTTCCAAGCTTTGGTCAAGGTCATGAGCGCGACACGGGCCCATCGCGCTCTCAAACGACCATGTGTGGAGACAACAGGTTGTGTTGATCAGGTTGACGTTGCTAATCGGTAGTGAAACCTGCTGAGAGGTTCATTGCGCCTCGAGGCATGAGCTTCCATTGTACCTTCAATCTTGCCACTTCACCAGTTTATCATCATCAGCAAAAGCGCCTATATCATCGTATGTCATGGTCTCCCCACACTCCGGACAGCTACAGTGTTCCCAGCCCTTTGTGATGACACATTTTTCTACATGTGACTGCAGGCACGGGAAGCAGGTGGCGGGCTCGTGCCAGCAATTACCGGTTATTCGGCGATTGACAAATTCGGATGGAACCTTGCTAGCCTTGCATATGATGCAAGTTCTCTCGAGTGAGGGTGTATTTCTTCGCGAGAGAGGCCGTGGGCTTGCGGGCACCTCTGTTACTACAGGTGATGACAGTACCTGACTCCTGGGCGAGACTGGTACACCAAGGCTGCTTTGCCGAGAGTGACTCGATTCCGCACGTTTGTACTTGAAGTTTTCGATGGATATTTGTGATAGCCGCTTTCTCATCGATGAGATGGACGCATCACTGCCCCTTCGTTCTCTACGAGATGACATAGCGGGGCTTGGGGGTCCATTATCTGCCCAGGGAGCGAATGGCGCAGGAAGACCATCTTGCAACACGGTCTGATGGAATTCGAGGGGAGAGTATGTTGGTGTCGGGAGTAGATGCACATCAAGCGTCGATGTGTTTGAGCTGTTTCGTGTGTGGCTGGTAGAATTCTGTTCTGTGAGATGTAGCTGGCGCAAGCTCTCCATACTCATATCAGGTCTCGGGTCCTGTGCAGCTGTAGACGATCGTCTCGCTGTGAATTTTTTCAAAGTTTGTGGGATGGTTGACCACCTATGCTTGGGCTTCTTCTCTTCCTTGGCCTTAAGATTATCCCATTCGCGATCGGCCACACCGGTATGCACAGGTGAGTACGGGCTTGGAGGGCCGACCTCATTGTCATCGAAGCGATTGGAGATGGCATCGCTCTCGATATGCTCGCCAGGTACTGCCTTCGGGACGGCATCTTGGATTGGCCGAGAGAAATTCGGGTAACTGTCGCTACGTAGACCCCTAGACGAAGCAATCTTGCTATTGCGGCGGTCGCGATGCTGATATGTAGCGAACGAAGTGGGACGGGGTCGTCTCTCGTTGCATTGTGGGCCTCCAAGTGAGGCAGTGCTGCCGTGCTGAACTCCCGAGGAGGGCGACAGATAGGACACCGGTCGACCATGTTGTATTTGAGGTGAGGGCCATGTTTGTGGATGTAAGAAGCGCGGGACTGAGTCTGAACTAGCGCTAGACGAGAAGCTGCTCCGTTGAACATCTGGGACAGGCTGTAGTGAGATAGGCCGACGACGCACGACTTGAGGGCTCATTGTTGCGGGTGAAGCAGTCCACTCTGGTGATAGGAGATGCTGCGAGTTGTAAGAGACAGGTCGTAAACTCGCCAGCGGCTGAGGACGACGCTGGTTGAAGTCTGAATCGACATTGGACTTTGGCTCGATGGCTGCATGCACCGTTACATCTGCGGAGCTGGAGGATGTGGGTCGGCCCATATTTATCTTCTGCACCAACAGATTTGCTTCCTTCTCGAAATCCACCGGTTCGTCCTTTCGAATGTCATCTATTGATGCATTCGAGGCATGCTTTAGATCGTCTTCCCTTTCCGACTCTACATCGGAAACATCGAGGTGCGCATACATGGGTCGCTCTAACCATTTCGTGGTTTTGGATCGCTCGCGATGCAATCCTGTCGACTTCTCTTCAGAATCAGCTATCAGTCCCAACATGCGCTGAGCTTTAGCTGAGTCTCTCGTGATTGGGCGTGGATGTCGTAGTAGCGGGTGGATATCATGCTGATTGGGCATCTGCGCCACTGTGGCCATGTCGACAACGCTGGAAGCCCACGCGACGGCGGCAGATCGAGGGGATGCAGAATGCAGAAGCCAGAAGGAGAGAAAAGAACGTCAATAAACAGAGCACGAGCGAGAGCAAATAGTGGGAGGCGATCACTGGCAACGCATGGGACAACGTCCCGATTATCAGCACACGCAATACGACGATGCCGCGAACGACCAAGCCCCAGTAGTGTAACGTAACCGTAGCCTGCAGCAACACAGAATGCGCAACCACAACGATCTCGCGTTTCAAGCCCTTGCTTGGGAGCTTAGATCAACGTTAGCCTGCCTCGCACGACGTGCGCCTCCGATAATTCGTCGTTTTGATCGTCAGGCCGTGGGTGAGCAGTCGTAATTCGGAGTTTTGGTGGGTTGCCCCGCTGGTAAGACTCTAAGAATAGTGTTTACCTGGGCATTCATTAGGTCCGATTGGGCATAACCTAGGCGGAACGTCGCCCGCTTGTGGCGATGACAATATTGAGAAGTAGTCAATGATCACGATAGCTGGGTTCCGCCTGCCGGCATTCGTGATGGGTGCCGCTGACGAAGCAGCTGAAGATTAGTACTTTGGGCTGTCTTTTGCCTCACCAAATTTCGACTTGGGAGCTGGAATGGGTATTCTTCCGTCTCGACCCTGTATCCAGCACTGGCGTCATTGTTAATTACTGCGCCAACTGGTGTGGAATGCGTCTGACGAGGACTGCGGGTCTACAATCAGCATGATGGAGAGCCGTTCAGCCGGAGAGGTCCTTGTGTGGCCAATGGCGACCCAGCAACGCCGACGAGAATCCTGGACTTACTCTCGGTGGTGCTTGTCATGGATAGTGCTTGCACATCTTTTCGCCAGGCAAGGCCATTGTGTCCGCGGCGGTGCATCTCGTGCACGTGTGACTGTCAGAGAAAAGGATCTGCCGGATGTCAAGAGTTTTGCCCGGTCTCGCCTAACTCATCTTAAACGTCCTATTTGAGAAAACCACAGTGTACAACCCGAACTCGGTGGGTCTGGGGTTGCGACACTGCGTGAGCAAGGCGCAGACGGCCAAACTCAGACAAACTCTGTCAGCATAGCCTGTCCTACGTGTTGATTTTGGTTGTTTTGGAAAAAAATTCCCTGATCACAATGCTGTCGCGTCTCAGCAAGTAAGAAAGTGATTGTGATGACTTTAATGCCTGTAAAGCTGTATACCAGTGTCCAATGGTCGTGGTGCAAGTCATTCTCACGTGACTGCTCTCGAGGCAGCTGACTAACAAAACACGCTAGTGAAAGGGCCAAGGATCATGAAATCGCTCTCCTCATTTCTTTGGTCATCGCCAGACCAACCGTAATCGCCAACCAACCTGCAGCAAGATGGCCGGACCGCGCGCAGGAAAGAAGTCGCACGCCAACGGCTCTGCTGACATGGACACGTCCAACAACAAGCAGTCCCTCATGGAGGCGTCCGACAAGGAGCTTTACAGCGGCAACGGCGCCGACAAATATGCGGGCTACGACACCTCCATCGCCGTCGGCGATCACGACGATGACATGGACGATGTCGCGCTGAACGGTCGGAGCCTGACAGGGCAGTACACAGCTTCCAAGGAGATTCTCAACGAGTATGCACATGGCGACACGGCCGAGGCGGACATCCTCGACAGTCGCGAGAAGCAGGCTCAGATTGCATCGCGCGAAACCGACTACCAGCGTCGCCGATTCGACAGGGCTCTGTCTCCCGACCGCGCAGACCCATTTGCAAAGGAGGGCCAGGAGGGTGGACTATCGTACAAGGAGATTATGCAGGAGCGGGAGTACGAGCGCGAAAAAGCGCGTGTGCTCAAAGCCATCGAAGACAAGGAGAACGCAGGAGGAAACGAGGTCCTTGATCACCAGCCTACTCTAAAAGACGGCGCAGCACCAGTCAATGGGGACAAGACTCCTCCGATGGAGAAGAAACGCAAGAGGCGGAGGTGGGATGAGAGCGCAGCCAGCGAGGCTCCGGCGACCACCGAGGAAACGAAGGAACAACCCGAGACGAAGAAGCGTTCACGGTGGTCACCAGAACCAGAGGCAGAGAAGGCCCCCGAGGCAGCTGCACCAGCACGATCCCGTTGGGACACGACGGCCATGGCCCCCTCAGGCGGCGCGACACCCGCACCTGTCGCAAATGGCGCTGGTCCAGTCAACCCCACATTCGCTTTTGGCACCGACATCTCGAACCGCAATGCGCCCTTGTCGGACGAGCAGCTGGACATGATGCTCCCCGGCGAGGCCGAGGGATACAAGGTACTCGAGGCGCCGCCCGGCTATGAGCCCGTCCGGCGACCAGTGGGCATGCCAGCACTTCCGACTGGCTATCAGGGATTCTTGATCCCCGAAGCAGACAACAGCTTAGCTGCCATGGGCAAGCAATTACCAACCGAAATACCCGGTGTGGGCGACTTGCAGTTTTTCAAGAATGAGGACATGAAGTACTTTGGCAAGCTAACAGACGGCGCTGATGAGAACGAGATGACTGTGGAGGAGCTGAAGGAGCGTAAAATCATGCGCCTACTTCTCAAGGTCAAGAATGGAACACCACCCATGAGGAAGACTGCCCTTCGACAGCTCACGGATAATGCTCGTCAGTTCGGTGCTGGCGCTCTATTCAACCAAATTCTTCCTCTTTTGATGGAGCGTTCGCTCGAGGACCAAGAGCGGCATTTGCTTGTCAAAGTTATCGACCGTGTCTTGTACAAGCTCGATGACCTCGTTCGGCCCTACGTCCACAAGATCCTGGTCGTCATTGAACCACTTCTCATCGACCAAGACTACTATGCTCGTGTTGAAGGTCGCGAGATTATCTCCAACCTTGCTAAAGCTGCTGGATTGGCGCACATGATCAGTACCATGAGGCCAGATCTGGACCACCAGGACGAGTACGTACGAAATACCACAGCCAGAGCCTTCGCCGTTGTTGCTTCGGCTCTTGGTATACCAGCCCTGCTTCCTTTCCTACGAGCTGTCTGCCGATCAAAGAAGTCGTGGCACGCCCGTCATACCGGTGTCAAGATCGTGCAGCAGATTCCCATCCTGATGGGTTGTGCCATTCTTCCCCATCTTAAGGGTCTTGTCGAGTGTATCGGCGAGAACCTCAATGACGAACAGCCAAAAGTCCGCATGGTGACGGCACTCGCACTTGCTGCGCTTGCTGAAGCAGCCAGCCCCTACGGTATCGAGTCATTTGACGACATTCTCAACCCTCTATGGACAGGGGCACGCCGTCAACGTGGAAAAGCCCTCGCATCATTCTTGAAAGCTGTTGGTTATGTTATCCCGCTCATGGACGAAGAGTACTCCAACTACTACACCAGCCAGATCATGGAGATTGTCATTCGAGAGTTTCAGTCTCCCGATGAAGAGATGAAGAAGGTCGTTCTGAAGGTGGTTTCTCAATGCTCAAACACGGCAGGTGTCACGCCAGTCTATCTCAAGGATAATGTCCTACCAGAGTTCTTCAAACACTTTTGGGTGCGGCGAATGGCTCTCGACAAGCGCAACTACCGCCAGGTTGTCGATACTACTGTCGATCTGGCTCAGAAAGCTGGTGTTGCTGAGATCGTTGGTCGTATTGTTAACAACATGAAAGACGAGAACGAGGCGTACCGGAAGATGACTGTTGAGACTGTCGACAAAGTTATCAGCACCCTCGGCGCTCACGATGTTGATCAGCGGCTCGAAGAGCAACTCATCGACGGCGTATTGGTAGCATTCCAGGACCAGACCATCGAGGATCCTATCGTGATCGATGGTTTTGCCACCGTTGTGAACGCCCTAGGTGAGCGTACCAAGACATACCTTCCACAAATCGTTGCTACGGTGCTTGCGCGACTCAACAATAAGTCTGCCACTGTCCGCCAACAAGCCGCAGACCTCATCTCGCGGATAACTTTCGTCATGCAAAAGTGCGATGAAGACCCACAGCTCATCAAGCTGGCACAGGCTTTGTACGAGTACCTGGGTGAAGAGTATCCTGAAGTACTTGGTTCCATTCTGGGTGCCCTTCGTGCTATCGTCACCGTCGTCGGCTTACATGCCATGCAACCACCCATCAAGGATCTGTTGCCTAGGCTTACACCCATTTTGCGCAATCGACACGAGAAAGTGCAAGAAAACACTATCGATCTCGTCGGACGTATCGCTGATCGTGGTGCAAACTACGTAAACCCACGCGAATGGATGCGAATCTGTTTCGAGCTCTTGGACATGCTCAAGGCACACAAGAAGGGCATTCGACGTGCTGCCAACAACACGTTCGGTTACATTGCCAAAGCCATTGGTCCTCAGGATGTGCTGGCAACGCTTCTCGGCAATCTCCGTGTTCAGGAACGTCAGTCTCGTGTCTGTACCGCTGTCGCCATTGGTATCGTCGCTGAGACTTGCGCGCCCTTTACTGTCCTACCCGCTTTGATGAACGAGTACCGTGTGCCAGAGCTCAATGTCCAGAACGGAGTGCTCAAGTCACTCTCGTTCATGTTCGAGTACATTGGAGAGATGGCCAAGGATTACGTCTACGCTATCACACCGTTGCTCGAAGACGCTCTGATCGACCGAGACCAAGTTCATCGCCAAACGGCCGCATCAGTCGTCAAGCACGTCGCTCTCGGCTGCGTCGGACTTGACTGTGAAGATGCCATGGTCCACTTGCTGAACTTGCTATGGCCCAATCTCTTCGAGACCAGCCCTCACGTCATCGACCGAATTATCGAAGCCATCGAGGGTATCCGCAATGCCGTAGGAACACCGCTTGTCCTTAACTACATCTGGGCAGGCTTGTTTCATCCCGCCCGTAAGGTTCGTCAGCCGTATTGGCGCATCTACAACGACGCGTACGTCCAGTCTGCTGACTCTATGACGCCCGCGTACCCGATGTTCGAGGAGGAAAACCTGAGGAGACATGAGCTTGACATATTTATTTAAGAGGTAAGGTCTTTGACCCTTTCCAAGCTGTCAAGTTCTTTCTTTCTTCTCTTCTTCTACTTCATTTGGGCAATTAATTACCTACCATGTATCATAGTAAAGCGCTCGGGTGGATGGGATTACAGGCGTTAACAGTTGGATGCTCTGGAGCGGGACAAATGCATTAGCGTAACCTTGGG
This sequence comes from Phaeosphaeriaceae sp. UM 1110, assembly GCA_000263175.2. Taxonomy (NCBI): domain Eukaryota; kingdom Fungi; phylum Ascomycota; class Dothideomycetes; order Pleosporales; family Phaeosphaeriaceae; species Phaeosphaeriaceae sp. UM 1110. The sequence continues at coordinate 7,304 of AJMS01010219.1, forward strand.
ACTGCAGGAGGAGATGAAGACCCCCCACGGTAACAAAAGATAATCTGCACACCTTTTACACGCTGATCCCCTTTAGGCCTTGTGATTTGTTCCCAGTCTCCAGCCTCATGCTACTATTGGTCTCCTGCGTGCCAGGTAAGTTCTTACTCGCTGTTGCCCTGTTGCTGAGATGTCAAAGCTTTGCGCGTACCTCCTTACATTGTCGTTGCCCTGTGTAAGCCCTATACAAAGAGGTATTGTATTCACTCGGAACCGTCAGTTGTGCTGCATCTCTGTGATAGCTTATCGTCCAACCTCGTGATGTTTCCCTGTATTTTGCAGTCGACCGCCATGCCCGAGTCGTAACGAAACATTGATTCAAACGTAATAATCGATTCGACAAGAACAGCCGTGGTTGGGCGATGTACTGCAATTACCATTACCTATGATCTTCGGACTGCGACACCATCAACGAATATTGAAAGGCATTATGGATATGAAACACCACGTAATTGTCTCAAAAGGATCTTTCGCCTTTCCATGATTCTTTTCAGGAAAAGGTCCTGTGGCGAGCAAGCATGTGCTGTGTATCTTTCAAGGCTAGCTCTTTAGGCAAGTGCTAGGAGAGGCTCATGAAGATGCTTATGCTGCGCATTATGGTGTGTATAGTGTGGTTGAACATTTTCCTTGCTATGTGATCCTTCGTTTGTGCTGTTTGATCGGACCGATCAACCTAGAATTTCAAACCCCCGATATGAATATGATCTTGCCATTCTGTATGACTTTATTACCGCATCCCACATTTGCAAATGGAATCGAGTAATTGTGGTGATGTACTGTGAATATAAATCGCAGACCATGCGCCGAGGCTAGCCTGTGTCCTCCGCCCAATCGCCGAATATCAAGCTACACCTAAACTTACAATTGCACTGCAACTCCAACGCGACCATCGCAAACACCGTGCCCACGCAAGTACACCGCGAACGATCTTTCTCTACACGCGCCAACTGTTACCGATTAGCTACTCGTCTATCCAAGATCCCTCAAAATGGCTGAACCATCCCCCAATCCCACGCAGACAGTTCCCGAATCAGAAACCCCAATCACAAATGGCACGCCCGTAGTTGCAGACGTAGAAATGGCAGACTCAGCACCAGCACCAGCACCAGCGCAAGAGGTAAGCTTCCTTTTCTTCTCTTCCCTAAACTCTCTCTAACACACCATTTCAGCAACCCACCGAAACCCCCACAACCACGACTACAACAAACACGGCATCCCTCCAGCCCACCGTCCAGACCGCACCACCCACACCTACACCAGCGCCCGTCGTCCAGCCTCCGCCGCCAGCGTCGTCGCGCAACAGTCCACATCCTAGCGCGCCCGCTCAGCAGGCGCCCACGCAACCGATTCCGCATGGAAGCCCGACGAGAGTGTATCTGAATCAGTATGTGACGCCGCATTTGCTGGAGGCGATGAAGCATTTGGCGACGACGGAGCCGGAGAAGCCGCTGAAGTGGTTGAGTGAGTTTTTGGCGATGAAGAGTGCGGAGTTGGAGGGATAGAGGGGTGTTGTGATATGTAAGGGTTGCTATGAGCGGATTGGGCATGAGAGATGCACTTCAGCATTGAAGGAAGTACGGGTCTTATATGTTCGTGCATGGCAACAATGTCATTAAGGCGCAGAGAAGGCGTTCAAAAGTGCTCCAAATCTAGGCAGAGGCACAACTAATGAGGGAAGATACCCAATTTCACCATCATGATATTCACGTTCCAAGAGGCACAATTTTGCATGTTTATGTATTTCATTTCAGAGATGTTGCTTTTGATTCATTTTCAGATCATGACCTGCTAGGTATCCGTAAAGCATCCATGCCCGTGTAACTCCTTTCAGATGTTGTTCACCAGAACTACCCACACGCGACCAGAGCACGCTTATGCGACGAGGGTGGAGGCAGTGGCGCTCTCGTACCTCCAGGTAGGGGGGAGGGCACCGACGGTCTTGTAGTAGCGGGAGAGACGGTGGATACGGGACTCGATGAGAATGAGGCGGCTGGGAAATGTCAGTACTCGTAACGTGATTGAGAGGCCATGTTCAACATACAACTTTCCGTCACGGTCCTTGCGGTTGGTGGAGAGGTGCTTGCGGACGGCAACAGCCTTCTTGATGAGCATGTAGAGGTCCTCGGGGATCTCGGGGGCGAGGCCTAAAGGCACCCTGTCAGCTTTGCACCAACAGAGGCAGTTTTGTATAGCGCGGCAGATGCACGGAGCAGAGCTGCTGTCGACATGCGCTTCAGCTTGGGCAGGCAACCATACCGTTCGACTTGAGAATGCGGAGGATCTTGTTTCCGGTGACGACTGTGAAAACGTTAGCAGATGCGCTGAGGGAGAGGTTGCAGGTGCGTCTTCTTACCCTTGGTCTGGGCGATGCCGTGAGAGTCACGGAGGATCTCACCAATCCTGCAATTCTAGTCAATCCACCGTCCTCATTCACATCCTGGGAATCTCCTTACTGGGAGGGAGTGGCGCCCTTCTTCGCGAGCTTCTGGATCTGCTCGACGACCTGCTCGGGAGTGGTCTTGAGCCACGCAGGGGGGTTGCGAGAGTAGGGGATGGCCGAGGCTGATATGCCCTTTCCGTTGCTGTGAAGACGACCCATTTTGAGTGATGGTACTGACGGCGACCTGGTCGATTAGTACGTGCGAGTTGGCGAGTGGGCTGGAGACGTTCAAAGTTCGCGAACGACGAAAATGCGATCGGCTATTGTGGGTGCACGGACGCTGGGTGCACAGGCCACCTAGCTTGAAGGCTCCATAAAACGAGCCTCGAAGAATTTCTCACCGGCAACCTCGACCTCGAAACATCGTATTCGCTGCGCGCTTTTACGTGTCATTGTTGCTGACGCGAGGCATGCGAGCGCTGTGATGATCGCGGGTAGCAATTGCTTTCCTAACACTGCGCAATCACCTCGGTACGTTCAAAATCTATGCCTACGATTCCTCTACCTGTATAAGGATGAACCTCTCCATACACTTTTTCTGGTACCTCTTGATTTAGTCTTATATAGACGATGATCTCAACGGACTTCTGACATGCACCCATTTGCTACCATTATGCACGCAACTTGGCTTTGAGGCAATTACTGACCTCAAACAGGCACTTTCGCCTTGTGCTCTTGCGTTCTTTCTTGCAGCCACGCGTTCTCTTTCCCTTCACATGTGCTTACATTGTACGATATACAGATTTAGCAATATGATTCCTCCAGATAGCTTCAACAATGCCATGAAATTACCCAACACCTTGTCAACAAGATTGTCTCTTTCTTACATTGATCATCGAGCAACATACCATCCGAGCACATCACCATGAACTATGTCCTTCTTGCAAGCTTCGCGCTTCCCTTTGTACACAGCAAGACGTCTGGAGAACTATGTCGCGGCACAGGTGGACAGGCACCGGACGGCAACTGGTACTGCGCAGAAGTCCGGGCCATAACATATCGCAACATTAGCCAAGCCGGCGTCTACAACCGCACGACAAATATCGACCCAAGCACCGGTATTTGCGGACACGAGACCGTCAGCTATGGAGCGACTGGTCAGCTTACTCCTTTGTTTGGCGAAGTAAGTCGTCCAATGCAGCACTTCGCAGCAATCAGCAAGTCGTACTACTGACGATGGCTTGCGCAGGTATCGATGCACCTGCGAGGCCCGTTGAACGTCTCCCAACTAGCTGTGTACCAGCTGCCACCCGATGTTCATAGTTTGCGGAAACGGAAGACGGTCCCTTTCTACAATCGTCGACGTGCACTACCTCAGCGGGATGCGAACACTCTGGCACAAGACCCAGTGTCTCTGTCAAGTTTAATTGTTAATGAACAAACTACCAACTCAAGAACAAATCGCGGCCCAACAACAGTCACCGCCACCGTTACCGTGACGGAATGCGATTCGCCACATTCGACAAGTACCGCGTCACTGGGTCACGATATGGCATCAATATCTTTACCAGTCAGATGCATCCATAATGTTCGCGAAAGTCCTCAAGGCAACAGCTTATTGGCGCCGCGACATGCTTGTGCGAAGGCAATTACGCCTTCGATTGCCTTGGACCAGCCCGATACCCTTCCAGACCCTGACAGGCATGAAGCCCGCACGACAGAGCGAGGTGTGCACCAACGAGCTGCGTCTGACTGGAGCCGGGTAGGCTACTATACCTCTGCCGCCCCCGCTCAGGCAACTGGTCTTTCCTTTCTCGCCAACTTGGGAGATCCTCGCCGGTCTGGCACATTCGATTAGTATGTTGAGCAACAGGAGATAGGCCACAGCACGCTGACCAGCGACAGCGCCTTTGGTAATTCACTCAGCTACGTGTCGAGCAACGGTGGCCAAGTGACCGACGAGAGCACACCTTTCGACGGCACGCTTTCCACCTCAGAACGTGAGATTGCAGTGTTCACAGACAAGTCGTGCGATCAAGATTGTCCCTACTGGCGACCCAATGCCACGTCGCATTTCGGCTGGTCTGGCGCATCCAAGGCCTTTTTCATCGAGTTCCAGATGGACCATCACCAGAATACGGGGACCGACCAAGGGCTGATCTCAGATGCTCCGGCATGGTGGTTCCTTAATGCTGCAATCCCTCGTATCCTCCAGTATGGTAACGACCGCAACAACATTCCTTGCTCGTGCTGGTCAACAGGGTGTGGGGAGTTTGACGCATTCGAGATACTTGGTAACGGAGAGGAGAGAGCGAAGAGTACGCTCCATAGACAAGGTAACCTCGAAGGAGGAGACTCGAATTACTTCAAAAGGCCGGTGGGCAAGATGTTGAAGTTTGCGGTGGTATGGTCCTATCCGAATATCACAGCGTTCGTACTCGACGACGATTTCGACTTCAGCGAAACGCTGTCAGAAAGCGAGGTCCAGCGACTTGTGTCGTACGACCCCAACAGCTGGGTTCATTCGCTTTTTGCGATTGGTGACTGAGGGTGGGAGCAACTGCCGGGATATGGAAGCTGTTGACATTCGACTTCATTTGATAGCACTTATAGCGATTTATCAAGCATTTTCCTATGTCTTGGTACGGTGCATGACCGTAATCGCTAAGAACACTTCCTTCGTAGGTGGTATCGGCGAAGGCCGTGAATGATGCATTGTGAATGGCTGTGGCAAATGCTCGAGGCTGACTCGCGCGGCAACGGCATGTGCTTGCCTCTTACGGTGGCCCAAAGCGTACTTAGAATCCGACCGAGGTTCGCTGCCGGCCAATTTGTGAAAGCCATCCGCGACCCGAGCACATGCTATCAGTCCTCCACGCCCTCTCCAGATTACACTCACACCACCAGCAATCACTCACGTCGCTTTGCGCAGTCATTCGACTCTACTTTCGCTGCTGACGCGGAACCGCCCCGACGCTGACGAACCCCGGCGACCCCCGCAAACTCGCTTCCATCTCCGCCGAGTGCCAGCCTCTTTGACGTCTGTAGCGCCTCATCGACGACATCGGCATCAAACTTCGCCGCGACTGCTGCCTCCATCCGACTATCGCACGCGGGTGCGGTGAGGAGACGCACGCAACACCATGTCTTCACCCTCGCCGCCAAAGCCCTGGGAGACGAGCGGCGGCGCGACAAGTGCCTCGGTTGGTCAGTGTTCGCGACTCGCGACGTCAGCCGTCGACATGGCTAACAACAGCCCAGGTCTCACAGGATCAAGTAGCACGAGCAGCCCTGCATCCACAGCGACAGCAGCCGGATCAAACCCTCCACCACTGCCCTCCGTCCCCGACTCCCTCAGCACTGTTGCAAACCGTAATGCCACCAACTACTCAGGGATGACCAACCGCATGTCGCCCTACAGCAGCGGGTACGGCGGCTACAATAGCTACTCGTCGCCATACTCGAGTTTCGGAAGCGGCTATGGCTCCATGTATGGCGGCATGGGAGGCATGGGCGGTATGGGCGGCATGTACGGCGGGATGGGCATGGGAATGGGTGGCATGTATGGAGGCATGGGCATGCCCGGCGACCCGAACAACCCAGCCAGCCTTACACAGTCGTTCAGTCAGAGCACAGCAGCGACTTTCCAGCTGATCGAGAACATCGTTGGTGCCTTTGGTGGCTTTGCGCAAATGCTGCAGAGCACATACATGGCGACCCACTCGTCATTCTTTGGTAGGTCTGCCAAGTTCTACTTACCGCATCAATTCTAACATCCACCAGCAATGGTTTCAGTCGCCGAACAGTTCGGCAACCTACGACAAACTCTCGGCTCCGTACTCGGAATATTCACAGTCATGCGCTGGATACGGACGGCCATCGCAAAGCTCACAGGACGACCGCTTCCGGCAGACGCACTGGAGCTCACGCCCGCAAGCTTCGCCGCATTTAACGGCCGAAGCCCAGACGGCGCAGCCGCACCAGCGAAGCCCTCGAAGAAGCCCTTCATTGTGTTTATGCTGGCCGTCTTCGGCCTGCCATATCTCATGGGCAAGCTCATCAGGACTCTGGCGCGAACACAAGAAGAACAAGAGAAACAAAAGATGCTGGAAAACCCCCAAGCCGGGCAGCCGATCGATCCCTCAAAGCTCGAATTTTGCAAGGTTCTCTACGATTTTACACCAAACAACAACATGCAAGGCATGGACCTCGCCGTCAAGAAGGGCGATTTCGTTGTCATTCTGAGCAAGACAGACCCAATGGGCAACGCTTCAGAATGGTGGCAGTGCCGCTCAAGAGACCACAGGATAGGATATCTGCCTGGAATATACCTAGAACCGATCCAGCGGAAACAGCAGGCACAGATTACAAGTGGCAGTCCGGCCACAAGCCCGGCGGGAAGCAGGGCTCAAACAATGACCAGCACCACTCTAGGAAGCCGGACTGGCTCAATGACGCAGAGCAAAGTACCAGAGATGGCACCCAAGGTGGAGAGCAAGGCTGGAGATATAGGTGTGGAGTCCTTCCAGAAGGGCGCATTCTACTCATAAGCACACTGGCGGGATGAACTTCGAAGCATTTTCTGTGTATATTTCATCAAATAGGGCTGTATTGTTACGTGTCTGGTGAACGGTTCGTCCAGACCTAGGATATGCTTTTGGCTGGGAAAAGCTATGGCGGTTTATGGCGCCTTTCTTTGCGTAGAGATATCATTTCGAATTTATTCCCGTAATGGAATCACACTATTGATAATCAAGTACATGTGTAAAATGTGGCAAAGCTACCATGTGCAAATGATGCTCGGCTTGCTAGAGGTTCAGGTAGTACAAGTGAAGCTGCATGCTCCATTGGACCCACAAACAGCGGCACAGCCAGAACACGACGAAGCGTTTGCCAGCTGGATTCACTCGAGATTCGACATACACGTATTTCCACTTTTTACGTCACACCTTCTGGCACCTTGGCAGTCACGATTCCCTTGCGCCCAAGCCCCTCCCCCGCTACACAGCAACACCCTTGCGCATCCTCCACAGCATCAAACATCACTAGCGCGACCACGGCAATTGATGCGCCCTGAGACTCGATCGACATCTTCCTAGGCTACTGGTGCTACATATTCTGGGACAAGATGTTTGCAACAAAGCGGCTGGGAAAGGTGAGTCGCATCACATACGCGCCATGCACCGAGGTTGCCTTGAACCATAGCTAATCAACACCAGGAGCTCCAGAAGGTACCGTACCGCCCGGCCCAGCCCTCGCAAAAGCTTCGTCGCATAGCAGCGCCTGTCTTACCATCCAGCGCACACAGTCACGGATTGCGCGTGCAGCATTGCCTTGTCTAACGCTACAATAGATGCACGACAAGCTACCACCAGGCATAACCCTGATCAAGGCCGACGACTTCAAGACCTGGCTCATGGACATACAAGTCATCGACTCCAACCCCCTCTATGATGGCGAGACCTACCGGCTCAAGTTTGCATTCAGTCCGCAATACCCCATCGAGGTGCGTGCCATCCAGTTCTGGTCCCCGCTGCCAACATTCCATACCCAACCACTGCCCAATCCTTGAAAGATCTATACTAACTTGCGATGTTATAGCCTCCAGAAGTCACCTTCGTCCGCGACGAAGCCCACCCGATCCCATACCACCCGCACATCTACTCCAACGGCATCATCTGCCTCGACCTCCTCGATAGAGCCGGTTGGTCGCCCGTCCACAATGTCGAGAGCGTGTGCGTCAGTCTGCAGAGTATGCTGTCGAGCAATACGAAGAAGGAGCGTCCAGAGGGCGACGATAACTTCGTCAGGTATAACACGCAAAGGCCAAGGGATATCAACTTTGTGTTTCATGATGATAATGTGTGATGGGCATAGGAATGAGGGGTAAAAGTGAGGATG
>AJMS01010218.1:0-15623 GCA_000263175.2 Phaeosphaeriaceae sp. UM 1110
CATCTTACCGACAGGGATCAAAGAAGTCCACTGCTTCTGGAGGTCTGGGTTGTCGTCCAGGATCTTCTTGGTTCTGCGTAATGTCAACATTGATGTTCATGCAGTGTTCGGAGCGAGACTTACAGTGCGGTGAGCATGTAGCCAGGCGAGATGCAGTTGACACGAATGCCAGCTCCCGCCCATTCGACTGCCAAGCTGGACGCCAAATGTCGGACAGCAGCCTTAGCGGCATTGTAGGGGGCTTGAGGCTGAGGAACGTTGACAATGGCACCAGACATACTGCCAATCATGACAATGCTTCCAGGCACCTTGCGCTCCATGAGGTGCTTGGCCACGGCGACAGCATATAGGTAGGTGCCGTCCACGTTGACGCCCCACAGCTTCTGCATGCGGTCGTGAGGGTATGAAATGGCATCGTAGTTCTCAGTGAAGCCGGCTGAGGTGACCAGGTTGTCAACCTTGCCGTGCTCCCTGACGATCTCGGCCAAAGACTGGTTGACGGATGTTGGGCTCGAAACGTCGCAGAAATGTGCTGTTACTTTGGGGACCCTACGAGCATCAGCCATATACGTCGTCCTGCAGTTGAAGCCACTCACTTGTCAGAGTCTGGGTTCTCCTGCTTGTAGATATCGATCAGGCCCTGTGCTGATCGCTGCCCCTCTTCTCTGTTCATGTCGACAATGGCAACGTCCGCACCTGATGTGACCAGTGCCTGTGCCATGACGAGGCCCAGACCACGAGCACCACCAGTCACAATAGCTACCTTGCCTTCCATGGAGAAAGCTGCAAGGGTGCGCAGAGCGTGAACGCCTCCCCTACCGACCACTGGCTGAGAAGGTGGCAGATCCTTCTCTTCCGGGTACTCTACGACAATGTCCTCCCTCGTACGGGCATATTGGCCCTCGTGGTCACCGGTAGAGCCAGGCTCGCCCGAGGTGGTTCCGTAGTCCTGTTCTTCATTGTCCTTGTTGCTGTTGAAACGACTGATGGTATAGGAGAACGGTCGGATCGTCGAAATGGCAGGTTGGACTCGACGGGCCGCAAACTGAGAAGCCCTGGCTGTTCGCGCAAGGCGAGTAGCGTGTGTGAGACCCTTGAACATGGTGTGTCTTGTGAAGGAGGATGTGCTGTGTATGAGGAATCAGAGGCCTCGGTCGTGCAAGAAAATCAAGTTTTATAGGGCTAGGGAGCTTTGGCCTATCGTGAAGCTCAATTTCGTGGGGGTAGGTGAAATAATCGTGCCGATTGCAGCAGACTCGAGACGAGCTCCAATTGATCCGGGCAGCACAATTTATAGCCGGAGGATGTAGATAGCTTCAATTGAGATAGATTCGAAGCAATTGACTGTACAGACGGAACAGATGTTCTGGAAAACCCTTTTAAACACTTGTTGAGCTCGCTCGCATTCCCCCACCATTCAGAGATGCACATGGGGTATGACGTTTAGCGTTGGAGCTCTGACCCTCGCCCGCACTCTTCTGGCAGCCATCGACAAGACACGCTCCACTCGGAGGCCGTCGCGAATCCACGACCCAGAAAATATTGTGGGAACACTGCTGCCACGACCTTCGTACTGCTGGGCACGTTGAGCATCCATTGTCAAAGTTGCGAGGTGTCAACATTGGTAAGAGCACCCTCTCCCAAAACATGGTGTCGAGTCGCACATGCCCAGTCCCTTCCTCACGCCTTCCTACTCACACAGCTTACCGTACGCTGACCGATGATGCTTAGCCACTTCACCTGACCACTCAGCCCATCATGTTCGAGCTCTACCTCTTGACATTCAATTGCGGCCGCGCCCTCGTAGATCCGCGTTCGCTAGCGAATTCCTTCTTCGATGCTCTTCCCAAAGGCGCCCCCGTGCCTGACCTTGTGGCTGTATCATTACAAGAAATCTCGCCCATCGCTTACTCTTTCCTCGGCGGGTCGTACCTAAAACCTTACTTTGACCGCATCACGACCACAGTCCATCTGGCAGCAGACCTACACAGCCATGGCAGTGAGCAGCTTGAGCATGTCGCAACCCGTAGCTTGGGCATGACAGGACTCATCATCTACGCGAAGCCCCAGTTCGCGCAAAAGATACAATGGATACAGTCGGCAGGGGCTGGTGTTGGTTTTGCAAACATGGGCAACAAGGGCTGCGTGGCCATGCGAGTCGGCATATCAGTTCCTGACTCTACCAAGACTCTCAACCTGACTTTTGCGGCTGCACATTTGGCGCCTATGGAAAGCAACATCAGTGCACGAAACAAAGACTGGGAAAACTTGGTGCGCAACCTGGTCTTCGTCAATGGGGACGAGTCGGCATACAGCTCAAGTGAAGAGGCACCACTATTAGCGTCATCGTCAGCGAGCGTCCCATCTGACCATGACGGTCTCTTCTCAGCGAACAGTCATGTATTCTTCTATGGCGACCTGAACTATCGTACTAGCGATGCTCCACCTGGACCCGACGATCACAAGAGGTATCCGCAACCGACAGCCTCCGAAACCTCACACCAACACTATAGTCATCTACTCAAGCAAGATCAATTGAGACGAGAGAAGGAAGCGAATCGCACGTTGCATGGTCTGCAAGAGCTGCAGATTAACTTCCCCCCGACATACAAGTACGCACTTCCGAAGAACAAGGAGGTTGCTCGAGGCATAAATACGACAGACGACGAATGGAAGTGGTCCAAGCACCGATACCCCTCATGGTGTGACCGCATCCTATTTTCCAGCTCCGGGTCCGAGTCTGCCCTCGAGCCACAAATATACACCGCCTTGCCTGTGCAGGCCACTTCAGATCATCGCCCTGTGGCTCTGTCTCTCCGTGTGAGCAAGAGTCCTCCACCTCAGACCACAGATGATGCCCGCTCCCCATTCCCACTCAATCCTCAGTGGAAGCCGAGGAGGGATGCTGCTCGTCGATGGGAAATTATTGTTGGTGTGCTCTCATATCTTTCTTTGACGAGCAAAGGCAATGCAATCCTTGTCGCTGCCGTTGGAGCAGTCCTGGGAAGCTTGTGGCTTGCATCACACCTGCGAACATGACGCGTCGATACCTCTTATTTTTGGCTCCACATCTAAAGAAAATCGTTATCATTGTTCTCTGCATTCAAGTGTGACAACCACACCCAGTCCATGCGCAGCTGGTCTCTCGTCACTTCTGTCGGCCAACCTGAAAGGTTCTCTACCTCGTCCAAGAACTCCATAATGGCCGTCTGGTCTCGCGGGTCGCTGACATTCCTTGCGAACTTGTGCGCAACAGTGGTGGCGAACAGGGGGGTGGTGCCAGCATGTGGATTACACCGAGCGACACCGATTGTCTCCTTCAGTAATTTGGTAACCTCGGGCTGTTCCATATCGCTCAATGCAAGGATATCGCCCCCGCTGATATCTAGTTTGGTTTGCTCCAGGACCATGCGGCATACGCACAAGTGCTGATGAGCATTTGCTGTTCGCCAGTCAGACAAGGGACATATGGTCACATCATGCGACTCACCGTGGCACATGTTCGGGAACCAAACTTCAGGGAAGCGGCTTCCCATCGTCATGTCAGGCTCTCGGTAAAAAAATGCGTTGAAGCTACTCGGCCGCATGCGCTCCCACTCATCCACGCTGTCTTTCAGATGTTGCCAGTCACCTGGCAAATGTGTGTTTGCCTGAGCCCATTGCAGGATTCGTGCAGATATCCAGATGATTCGGTTAGCCCAGGCCACATCGTCGATGGGCATTATCAAATCAGTCAAAACATCCTCTCGATAGTCGACCTGCAAGCTTGGTTGGCCGAGTATGGCCTGGTAGATCTCGAAGTGCACATGTGTCATAAAGCAAGCTTGCACTATGGGGCGAGACATATCGAACAGCCATCCATCGGGACCATAGAATAACTCATACGTTGAAAGGTGGTACTGACCACGCGTTCCAGCTGTGTCTGGTCAGCATACATGTCTCTGGCAATACACAACATGTAAACCTACCGTGGAACTCTTCGAAACCTCTCAGCAAGATTGCTGCAACCAGTGTCGCCTCGTCGATGATTTGGCCGTGATTTGCAAGATACGGTATGAGTTGCTGTACCAAACGCTCATGGTACACGTACGGTTTTGCGGGAAACGATGTGTCAGTGCGGCAGATCGTCTGCGAAGCTTTCATGAGTATCGCGTCGAGCAACATTGGATTCGTCAAGGCCATCTGTGGAACCTGCGTGGTAAATACGTCATGTGAGTTGTAACTGTCCCATCTTCGGGCAAAGTCATCAACAAAGACACGGAATAGATGGGCTTCGATGGGATCAGACAGAGGCCATGAATTTTGCATAGGTTCCTTGATCGGGATATTCCACGAAGATGTAGGTGCATCATGGTGCCAATCGCTTGAGGAGCTGCCATCGAGACTCGATATGGAGCTGGTGGCAGGACTGCTGTGGCGATGGCGTTGGAACCGGGCATAAATAGGGCTGCTCGTGGCTACAATGGGCTGACCCGACAAGAGGGGAGTGCCGATGATGGCAAAGTTCCGTGGCTTGGAGCTGTGATCCGTCACCAGAGTGCCAACGTTTGATGATCTTTGAGGTATCCTCTCGGCAGTCTTCGTACGGCTAAGTTTTCTTGAAGGACGCCGAGTCCTTTTGTTCGTTCCATTCAAGTCGACTTGTTCTAAATCAGCAGCAACCTGTGCTGACTCGTCTACGAAGTCAACTATAGCACATCAGCGAAGACATTCATGATGGCCCAAAGTCCGAGTGCATACAATTCCTTGGCGTGCCAACCCACTTCTGCTCGCTCGAGAAGAAGTAATCATACTTCTTAATGTCCGCCCTAGTCGCCTCTACTTCCGCGTGCGGGTAGACCCCATGCCTGAACCTGACCCGATAATTGGACCCGGGCTGTCTCGCCACTTTTTCTCGCCCATCAGAGCTCGCCTCAGACCAGGATCCCATTGTGCTCAAAAAGCTTGTCAAAGCTTGGCAGTGAAGTAAGAATGGAGGAGATGTGATAATCGCCTCCTCAAGAAAGTATCAAGGCGGGTAGTTGTACATGTTACAGAAATCCTGTTCTCGATTTTCGATCATATTGCCCATTGCGGACGCAGGGCGGCGTATGTCAAAAATGGCATTCACAGGTGTATTTCCAGCACAAAGATTATTCAGCGCAATGGCGGTGGATGGCTCCGGGACGAGCGACTTTGGACGGACGAAGCTGACTGGTTGGATATATTGAGGCTAATAGGCACGTTGCTAGTCGATGTAAGCAATGAGGTCGCTACGCTTTCCACTGTAGGGCTACTCACGGCTTTGTGCAGTTCTAGCGCAAGTACATCCAGCCTTGCATCATGATGGAGGTGCGGGTGGCTGGCTGTTTACAAGCATTTACTTCTCGCGTAGAGTCTTATCGCCAGGAAAGGCACCCGTAATGTCTCGTCCGTCCGCTATCTGAGAGCCTCAAGAGCATCCTATTCTCACATACTAGCGGTCGGACCAGCTGAAGTACAGAGTCCGTCAACATGCATCCGACGTGCTCACCTCGAGCATCAACATGTCCTGGAAACATCGTACCACCTTGACATACCCACCAATCCTCAACCTGTAGCTGCACGACCGCGCACAATACCACCTGCCTCATGAACAACCATCATCACGATCAACAAAATGCATTTTCCTGCAAGAGTCACAAGGACAGCTCACGACCAATCCCTTCCCTGTCCTACCCATCCCCAAACATGCTCAGTCACCACCCATCACAGCCCATTGCGAGAAATATCCGCCACAGCAGCGAAGCAACAGCGAGATCCTCCAGGATCATGTCCCGCAATACCATGCCGACGGGATCAGCCTGCCGCATAGGGCTGGTAGGGCTGATGTAGCGCTGATTCTAGAAGGTTTGTGCTGGGGTGAGTAAGCGGGTTTGAGCTTATGGTTGAGGCTGGAAATGAAGCTGGTGCCTGTTGGGTGATTCATACGTGTGGCTTGGAAATATGAAGAATGCAAATAGTGATTGCTCGTCAGCAAGTTTGTTGTATCGGTTGCGTCGGTGTGGCTGCAATGTGTGGTTGGTGCAGGGCATGTCACGTGACTGTTCATGTGCGGAATGGAGCTTTTGTTGATGGGGATTGGAAATCAAGATGGATGACTGAGCAGGAGATGATTAGAAAATGACGATGGCAGCAAGAGTCGAAAATACGATGCGGAGTTCTGCGACTCGTTCTTCAATCATCGTGGCCCTCACGTGGGTTTCTCCGCATCTAGCGAATTTGGGCACTGGATAATTCTCTTCTCACATCTCACATATCACTTCCCATGGCGCAGTACACCTGACACGTTATTTTATCGCCAGCAAGCTCAGCATGTGCCTCGGCCAGATCCGACAGTCCACCAGTCCAGAGTCAGCAAACTTTGGCCTTGTGTGTATTGCTGTACCCCACCAGTATGACGTATGACATCGTCGCCGTCACATCCTTCAGAAACGGGCGTCTTGCTTCGCATACACCGTACAAAAAACAATTTTGCTGGCGCTAAATTTAGTCAGGTCGAGCACGTGAGGTGCCATGCATCATTGCTAGTTACGTATTGCAAAGCTTGTTAAGAGGGGATGGGATTCTGCACACAAGGAGTCTGGATCAAAGCCTGTGGAGCTGTGTACAGCAGGGTGCGACTCATGATACTGGACTGGCTCTAGAATTCTCCCGTCATGGGGTCATTCTACCTTTCCATCGGAAACAAGGCTCAATCTGGCGGGAGATGGGCGTTGCTTGCATTGCGCTCGCGGTGATTGCGATGCAGCAGCAGTACAAGGAGACGTATGTATGGACATGTCGGTAGCACGTAGAGAATGGAAAAGATTGACCGCATAGCCACGAAAATCGATACTTCGCAACATCATTTTTAAGTTATTGATGCATGCATATGTATACATAGTCGCTGCTTTTGATTGTTCTCTATGCACGGCAATTATTGATGGCATGCATCCTACTGGCCACAGCACATGAATTCGTTGCACGTCCCGACCTTGGACCCTGAGGTAATGCTTCGGAGAATTATGCCGAACCTCGGGTCACGCAAGAGTAGGAGTACTGTGTAAGAGTAAGAAGAGCGTGCAGAAAACAAGGTCAAGCCGCCTGTATTGGAGCGGTACGGGCGAAAACGACGCCAGCAGGCTGCAGACGGTGAGGAGGATCTGCACCGAATACTGCCCGTGGGGTCGGCTCATATTGCTTCATTTTGCTGCCTCCGCGGACGCAGTGCTATGTACTTCATTTGGCGAGAATACGGTGAGCAAGTTGGAAATTCTTGGCCATCATGCTGTGTATTGTGCATGTTCCAGGAGCAAGGTGCAATCGTGAACCACCTCCCATCTCGCAAGAACATGTCCTCCAAACTCCTCTTCGGCCCTTTCATCACTCCATCCAAACCCTCCCAAGCCCCAATCCATCCCCAGGTCACGATAGCTGCCCAAGCGCGCCCCGCCATGGTGTTCTCGGTCTTCACATTCGCATTCGGCACGCTCGGTGGCTCGTTCCCGTCGCTGCCCTAAAGCTGTTCCGCGCCACAACGTCATCACGCAGCGGCCGCCAACGTTGTGGTCGCGACACAGTTCTGGGCCACTCTTAGCGCGCGATCCCCAGCGAAAACAGCGATCGTCCCAGTCGCCTGTGGATCCAAAACGGGCTCTGCGAGTCTGGACTCTCTGGAATGTCGTTTGTTTCATCCCATCTCCGGGTTGGCCGTTGGGGCGAGTGCGGATAAGAATGATGGTTTAGGTAAAAGAAGTGAAGAGTTTTCTTTTTGGGGAGAGGACATGCGGATATTGTGTGCCGTGCAAAGAGGAGACGATTTGGACAAGGAACTATTGTCTGGCGAGAGGGGATTGCGTTGCGCCGGAGGCTGTAAATGTGCTTGGAATGGCCTGATTGGCGCAAAGCAAGCACGCCGTGGCTGCGTTGCGCGACATGTTTACGAAGCAGTGTGGGATCCTCGTCAAACTGTCTTACGCAGCCTGCATGCAGGATACTCAGCTGTTTGCCTGGGATTGGGTGTACCAATGATTTACGCTCTACAACACCTGTCATCATGCGGGAGAAGATGTCGTGGTAATACTGATGTATTGGGCTCTTGCGAGCAAATTGTCCCATCCAGCGGTGACTTGTATACAGTGAAATGGACAAACTCCTTGTCCCAAGAATTGCATAACAAACAGCCAAGATTTCCCATCTAGTGCTACAAGAAGAGTGTATCATACGCGGAAGTGTAAATGAAACCCAGTGAAAATGCGAAGTCGTCCTCATGCTCCTCGCATGGATCCCTAGTCGAAGCGCTCGAAGACGCTCGAATGATGATGATAGTGTTGAAGAACACTTGTCGCTAAAGTGCAGATGATCGTAATAGTCGTAGCCAAGTCATGGCCTGGTGTTGGTGATGCGGCCATGTCAAGGCTATGATGCCTTTTGCGAAGAGTTCGCAGCAGATGATAGTGACGCGAACGAGCTAGTCAGCGCTGAGTAGGCTGCTGCTGGTCGGCCGTTGGTTGATGAAACAGACGAAGCGCTGTTGCTTCGTGTGGATTGAAGGTTGAGGACGACACAGCTATCGCAGCGGCCGTTGGTGTCGTTGCAGCGACCACGGCATCCGCGCTCGTAGTTGGCACAGGAGAACATCGTGGCGGTGATGGAAGTGGCGTTTGGTGTTTTGGTTCGATGTAGAGGTAGGTCTGAAGGCGTTTTGGTGTCTTCGATTCAGAGCCAAGGCTTGATGTGTGTATTTGAGATTTGGGCGATCGTGTCTGTAGTGTCCGATCGACAGCGGGCGAGGGAGGATGCTATATGATTGAAGGGCGCTAATAGAATCTGATGCCTGATGATGTAGCCACGGATAGCAGGGAAACGCAGGGTGCACTTCGGCGCTTGGCCACGGACAACCTTAATCCCAATAGTGCGCGTACGTCGTTGGCGTGCCTTGATTCTATGCAGCACAATACAGCGACTGCAGATCCTTCCAATAGCGGCTTGAGGATGTGACCAGGTCCAGATTCGCAAGACAGGGGTGGTACAGAAACAAAGTGCCGCTGACACAGTGCAGAGAGTTAAGAGACAAGTTGGTGTTGATGCCACCGGGGCTGTTTTATGGAGTATACAAGAGGAGGATAACGGTGATTTTCGAGGACGGAGTACTGGCTCTTATGTTTCTAAAATGTGCTGCCAGTGGTCGCAAAGGGGTTCACAGTAAATTGCACAAGTTAGAAGGCCGCGACCAACGGTGACCCGAGCGAACCCTGACACCCATCACTGGCTCGTGCGTCATTACTCACAAAACAGAACCCACAAAAGAAGGGTCCACATCTTCGCACCATGTACCGTGCCTTGGTATGCGCCTTCGGCGGTGTCTGTCCTCACCTGCATGCACAGTATGGCCAACTGCAGGAGAATATCGGTCTCGGTGCAGCGGTATACCTATGACGATCCCTTCCTTTTGTTTCGCAGAAGCCGGCACTGGTTGCGGACCCTTACAACAACTTGCGTCTAGAACACAGCCTCCACAAAATGTATTCCTGCATGCTGTCTACAACGCTTTGTTGTCATGCTTCAGGGAACAGGCCAGTATCATCGGGCAGCCTGGAGAAGAACGGCTTCGTGGCAGAAAAGTCTGCCGCGCATTGACAGATCTCTCCGAGGGTCCAACGGTCAGAACGCATCACGTTGAACTTACGCATCCCGCTAGCTGGACTCAATTTAAGTACTCGTCAGCGCCTCGAAAAAGCCGCAGAGCCGACAAGCTGGCTTACAAAGTTCTGCGTGATCTCGACAAGGCAGGGGATACACATAGCTCGGTCAGCCACAACAGACAAGGTGGTTCCCGCTACATCTGATACCACAACTATCATCGCGATCTCTACATGTGCGAGTTTTCAGGTTTCCAGGCGCCCGTTGCCTAAGGCCCAGATGGTCATACGTTGGTCGCACCATCACGTGTCCTTGGGCCGTTTCAGTACCCAGTATTAATCATAGCCAGAGCCGTGCATAGAGGCGCGCAAGGCACCCTCGGCGCTCGCAGCTCGGTTTTGTTCGAGAACAGTCCTTTTGACATCTCTCTAAGCCGCCTTGTGGACGATGAGCATGACAAGTGTCCACTTTGACCCGGATCTTCCGGCGCGTTTGGACCTCTGTTTCTGCGGACGGAAACACGACGGACGTAAACATTACTAGTCTAACAGAAACTTCCGAAGATGACGGGTTCGTCTGAGGACGGGAAATCTAGAACATGATCGCGAGAACATTGCAAATCTTCGGGTCCCGAAATCACCCGCAATCAGTCTGTTACATTCCCATATGGCTGTACCTCCATGATCGCTGCGCGACTCGATCCACCTGAACGGGGGGCCCGCGCAACGGAAACACTGGCTGCGATCAACGGCGTCGGTTCCAAACAGCTGGGCCCTAGCCCGTGGAGCTTCATCGCAGATCATCTTGTCTGAACGTTTCGAAACCAGTCTATCGTCGCAATTTCCGAGCTTTTTCATGTGTATGTGGTTGTGAGCATCGAGTGTGCCAATAGCGATACAATGGTCAGGCATGAAGTAGGCATGGAAGAACACACAGACGCGTACTGCAGCATAGGATTGACTTCATTGCCTTCCTCGACGACCAACCCTTCGATATGTGCTTACCAAGAGCATACTGTGGCCGCTCTACAGGTTGTACTTGAACAATGGACTCCTGTCCCCCATCTTTTCCAACTGCGCTTCGGTGTAGATAGCTCGCCACTCGTCTTCCGTCTTCTCTGCGTTCTTCTTGTTGATCCTCGAGAACAGAAACTCGAGCGTGAACGCACACACCATGCCAGCAGCGGCGAACGAAAGGGAAGAGCCAAATCCGGTTGGATATTTTGGCGATTCCTTCTCCTGAAAGATGAACGAGCCAACAATACCTCCAAGATTTCCGATACAAATCATGGTAGCAATACTGGGACGTGTTAGCGGCTTGGTGGTGCCAGAGAGAATGAGATGCTTACCCAACGGCGCGTTTCTCCGGACCAGCGAGGTTGTTGATTGTCCACGCGTTGCAACCAGGAAGGATAGGGTATATTCCAATGCACGCGACGTGTACTGCAAAGTAGCACAAAGCTACGTTGTCCTTAATGGCTGCAGCTTTCGAGAAGAGAATGGCATAGGCGACAATGAGCAGACCCTGAGCGGTAGCGATGAATGGCATTCGCCACGTAAATCGATCGGCCATAAGGGATGACACCAATGCAGAAATTGCACCACAAGCGTACGGTGGAGCAGTCATCAGCTGTGCAGTTGTGGAAGTAAATCCCACTAGCCCGCTGTCAGTACTTCACCTGTTGTATGCACTCGCCTTGACTTACTGTTCTTCAGGATCTGCGGCATTGTGAACTTGAGACCATAATTCGGCACAGCGTTACTGGCAAAGATCATGGCCTGCAGGTAGATCTGCCAGTCCTTCGCGACTTGTCCAATTACGCCCCACTTCACTCGCTCTTTCTTGCCATCAGCATTGACACCCCTCTTGCGCTTCATACCACGGGTGACGATATGCGATAAGCGAAGGAAACGAGCTTCATCGTGCGTGAGCCATTTGCCTGCTGCGTGGTCGGGAGAGTCTGGAAGGAGGAAAAATACTGCTACGCCCATAGCGACGGTGGCGATGCCTTCTAGGATAAAGATCCATCTCCACCCCTCGAGATTTGCGATACCTGGTGATCGTTCAGTTGCGCTCCTGACGATTGCAGTATTACACGAACCATTCATCTTTGCAATAGCAGCGGCCAGTAGCCCCGAGAATGCTCCGCTCGCAGCCGAAGCACAGTAAAACAGTGCCATGCGAAATTGCGTGCGTTCCGGTGGGTACCACTGTCCGACGAGATAACTTCGAATTGGTCAGGTCGGGTTTTGAAAAGAAGTGAACAACATATTGGGCCCACCCACATTGCGCCTGGGAAAAATCCCGCTTCAAATAACCCCAGAAAGAACCGTGTCGCACACAGTCCTGCAAGGTTCTGCACCAAGCCCATTACCGTCATGACAGTGCCCCAGCACAGCACCAGTATGCCCATGTAGTATGACGGTCGCTCAAACTTCGCGAGAAGCATGTTGGAAGGGACTTCGCACAAAACGTATGGCACGAAGAAGACCATGAGTGCGACGTTGTAATCTGTTCCCGCCATGCCGAGAGTCTTTTCGAGACCTTCAATTTTGGCATTGCTTGGTGGAGGTTAGTGAGGCTTGTTGGCAACATGATCTGAGAGGTGACCTACCCAATGTTCGCTCTGATGGTATGTTAGTGCACTGCTTTTGCCAATGATAAATTGCAGATGACTTACCTGTCTAGATGCGAAATTAGATACAGAATCGCCAACATGGGACATAATCGCCAGTCGACCTTGTGGTAGATCTTCTTCTGTTCGTCCTTGTCGACGCTATGGAGAAACTCTGCATCCTCTAGAGTCAAGCCAGCTTTCATAGCATCTTGCAGATGATATGGAGCTGCTGCCCATGGTACTTTCTCCTCGGGCGCGTCCTCCACTGTGTAAGCCTGCCGCTTCACGGCGGTGTCTGTTCCGGTGGTCGCCATCTTGGTCTGCTAACGCTCACTCTGCACCGAATGCGACACACAAATGCAAAGAACCTCTAGATATGCCAGAAATATCGAACATGGTAGTTCAAGGCTTATATACCGCTGCAGATCCCTTCGCACTTCGGCGCCTCACCGAACATTTGCTCATGATCATCTCGCATGCCTACCCCACGATCCCACTCCGCCATCCGCGCAGCATTCGCGCATGTTAGCCCCAGGATACCGGCACCCGACGATAATCTCCTTCCCTCTCTGGCTATATCAGACGCATATCAGACCCAGTCGTCAACAACATAGCGATTGTGTCATTGGACATTAGGCCGCCAAGCCTGGGGTAAGGCGGGGTTTTGGTGAAGCGGAAACTTGGCACAAGTCTCGGCGGTCAATTCTGGGGAAGGTTTGTCGCGTTGCCGCTTGAACTTCGGGTTTGGAGAGAATGGTGATTGTCAATTGGTGGATGTGGAGCGAGATGCGGTTTGAAGCATGCTAAGCTCCGCAGGAAGTCAAGAGGCGGATGAAGTGTCGGCTCTTGACTTTGTCGTAGTGTAAGTTCGGGTGAATGTTGAATGACTCGTTGAGATTGTATCGGCTATGTGGACAGTTCAGGATGAGAGGTCCCATGACAAATCAGATGCTTGGACATCTTGTAAGGAAAGACTCGATTTCGCGATACCAGCGCGCCTCAATCTACTTGTATTGTCCAATCATGGAGCAGTATGTCGACAATGTCCATTCCAGGCTCGCCATACGTTGAAACGACACTCGTACCTGGAAGCCACTCCCCTCCCATCATCATGGTGTCAGATCGATCTTCTTTTGATGAAGACACAGAACACGATCGTTCTCTCTCCGGCTCTTGTAGGCTAGATCGTGGTCGAGCTTGCCGGGACATTGACCTGATGCGGTTCTCCTCTTTCATTTCCGAGGTTGTAGGAAGAGCCTTGTCTCTGCTAAGTATGCCCAAGTTTGCACCTACACTTAGCATAGGCAAGTCAGGTTCAAATGCTGGACGGCCAAGCTCAATCTCTCGCTGTCGTTCTTCTCGGCTCAAGAATCTTGAGTGCCTGCTACCAATGCTGCCGGGACGATATGTAGTACAGCCACGATCCTGCCAACGCTCCCAGGCTTGAGTCTCGCTGAGAGAGCCGGGCCTACAGTCTGCTCTGTCCCGGTTCCGGCTACTACGTGACAAGGAAGGTGTACCAACGAGCTCCTGGCTGGACACAGCCTGTTCCTGTCGTTCTGAATCATTTGGAGGGTCAATTTGAAAGGTCGTGTTGTTTGCTTTTGGTCTTGGTCGCTGATTTGACTGCATAAGAAGCAGCGTCATCTGCTGATTGACTCCATCGTCATCGGACACCGCAGGTTCTGGGGTCGAACGAGCTGCAGTTGGATACATGTTCTGAACGAAGTTAGAGTAGTAGGATTCGCTTGACCATAACTGACGCGTGCTGGGTTTGGGCTTTGAACGAATGGCGGTTGGAATCATGTTCTGAACGAAGTTGGAGAAGTAAGACATGCCTGGCCATGAGTGGCGTGTTTCGTCTCCAATGAGCACGTATGTCCTGCTCGGCTGTTGCTCCTCTTCATGCAAGCCACAGAGCCAACTTAGTATCACATATTGTAACCATTGTTGCTGTTCTTGTGCCGTGGAGATAGTTCAGTCTCGTCAGACTTTCCGGATTTGGGTCCTAGAGCAAGATCTCTTTCTCATTTTCGACAAAATTGCTGATAAATCGTGTTCATGCGCCCTCTCTTGCACAAGATTCTGTCACCAGGAAGATCGGAGCTCTTCTGGAGTTGCGTGATGCGCACCAAGAGCTTTCGTACGTGCTGCTCTGCTTTCGCAAGCTCTTGTTGAGGCAATAGATCTCCTTCGTCATCGGTGTCGCTAGCATCATTTTCCGAAGCATCGGCAACGTTGACTATGGCATGACATACGTCGCGAATGCTGCTTTTGGGGTCGTCTATTCCACGTCCTTCGTATGGACCTTGTGCTAGAGACACATACAGATGCTGTGCGGTCGGTCCTTGAAGTGATCCCTTGGGTCTCTCTGCTAGACCCTCATCATCAACTGCGATTTTGCTAAGCCTTAATTCGAGCGCCCGAAGACATCTCAAAGAGTCTTGCTGTTGCTGATGCAGTTCTCTTATTTTCTGCTTTTCTTGCTCGACTGTTTTCGATGCAAGTTGTCTACAACACCATCAGCACAAGCGTGGATGACCATCACGCTCAGCTTCTTCTTTCCATTGTCCGAAATTGTTCTTCTCTTCTCCACGAGCTCAGCGATATCCTTGAAAACTATCTCACATCGCCTGATAAGGCTGGTGGCGTCAATAATCGCCTTCTTTGAAATGACAGAATTGGTGTCCTCCGTCTCGAATACTTTACCGACACTCTCGAGTGCATTGGAGGCCAATTATATGTCGCTGGCAATATCTGAAATATCTCGATCGGCGCGGGCAGCTGATGTGGTAAAGTGGTACAAGGCTGAAGACAGCTTCGCACCCGTACCTGCGATCTGAACGATGCTAGCCACGACACCCACGACTTCTCCCATGATCAATGAAGAGGAAATACACAAAAGGCAAGCATAATCTGGAGAATCATGTTCGAGGGAAGGAGTTTGAACGGTAAGTAGAGATCATCTTGTTGGTGGGCTGTGTTATAGAGTGCTGGAGGACTACGGACAGTGGCTATGTCATTGTGTAACTGCAGATCCAACGCAAAGGCTCGGCTTCTGATTTGCGCCGAGATTAGTTATGTAGGTGATCATATTCAACTTCGCGTAGCAATTGTTTCCATGCAGACATTTAAAGCTCGTAGAAAGCGTTCTAGCAAGCCCCTGAAGCTGGCGGAGCTACCCCGCAAATTGGTACCTGACACCGCGGCTCAGTTCCGACGCCAGCTAGCAAGCTTCACCCCACAACACCATGGCTGGGCTTTGCATGTCTCTTCGATTGTGTGGCTGGGGTGAAGATGTTCCGGGCTCTCATATCTCGCTCTCGTATATCGAGTTGTCTTTTCCGTGACGCGAGACGCGGCC
>AJMS01010217.1:0-15614 GCA_000263175.2 Phaeosphaeriaceae sp. UM 1110
CTTCTTCTTCTTTTCTTCGGGTTCTGATGCCTTACTCAATTTGCTTGTCTGTTTCAAAATCTGGAGCATAATAGTACGCTGCTCTTTCGACTCGGCACTGTGCTCATCTTGCTTTGCCTCAATTGCAGCGAGCCCTTGCGTGATCACTACTTCGAGCTTGAGACTGCTAGCAACAAGCTGCCGGACATCTTGGCCCAGGTCTGCGCGGAACGATCGAATGTGCTCGTCAAGGGCATTCAACTTTGTGTTATTGGCTTGCACCTCTTCTTGTACGGCGCTCAGTTTATTATTACCGGCGTGCACTTCGTCTTTGACAGCCCTGATTTGGCTGTAGCTTTCGAAACCAACTGCCTGGTCGAGTTCTTCGATCGAGGCCTGCATTGCAGCATAAGCCCCAATCAGCTCTTGATCTTCTGTGTTCCAAAGCGCATTCAACCATTGTGCTGCATCGATAGTCAGCACATGTAAGAGTAGGTTTAGTTTTGTCCGTACAGAAACGCTTCTCTTTGATCAAAAATTCGACACGACCACAGACTGACAACTGCATAGAGAAGACCCGGACAATCGCAAGCGCGAGTGGACCTGAATCCGCGCGATTCTCCAATATAGCAAGGCGTTCGAAGAACCGAGCCGAGTATGCAAAGAACGACTCCACGCGGTCGTAATCTGCCTTTACCCCTGCGAATGCCTGGTATGTCTTAGCACTTTGCATCTGTACGATACCATTTTCTTACAGAAATCAGTCGACTTGCGACTGTAAAGACAAGTCCCACTGGCATCGCTGGTGGAAACGCACCAGCGGCAGCGCCCACCATAGCCATTCCATCGATACATTTCTGGATATCGCCAAGATGATTTCCTATGGCGGATCGAAATCTGGACATCTTGCTGCCATCCTTGCGAAAACCATCAAACCTTTTCATACCATCGTCTGTAGTCTTCATCACCTGAGCCATGCTGTGTGCGCCCTCCACAGCAAGGTTTGTTTTGTTTCGTGCATTGTAGTCTTTCACAGCCTGCGTCCATAATTTCCCGAGATCAGTTGATGTGCTCTGTTGCGCAGATTTAGTCGCCATGGCTTCTCAGGACATGGAGAAGATGTGAGACGGGTGTTTTGAGGTGTAAGGGTACACTTTCATCAGCCTTACCGGTGAAGGCGGGTGTAATTGTGGGCAGCTCGTGATGCGCCACGTACTGTGCGCCATACTTGTTCTAGCATATGGAACAAGGCATGATTTGTCTAATTGGCGATCTGGACAGAGCTGAGGATGCTGTCACCATTGATCCTGGGGAGCTGAAATGCAGGCGAGATTGTCGCAGGGTGGCGTTACAGGGAAGGCAGGTGGGGGCCAGCCTTGCCGAAGGTTCTTGAACACCAAGATAACGAAAGCCCATCACTGCATAAGTCGTGAAGGGTAGCACGTTCGACAAACTTTAATCAATCGATTTCGTCTTCAACAAATACCGAGGCATTGAAGCCCAGTGCCCAGATTTGTACATGGCGCATCTGGCACGACGAGTTATCAAATAACTAAAAGCTCTCCATAGGGATACTTCGCTCTACGCAATGCGACCCCGTCGGTAGGCTCCCTTTGCTCCTCTCAAAATGCAATGGGCGCCATGCTAAATACGATATGCTAGCCTACACATAGTACTAAACTTTCTAGATTAATGTATAGCCTAGCTATCCATCTTGTGCTTTTGATCGGACTGAAACTAAAACCCCTTGAGATAGTTGTCCGTATATGTCAACTTCAAAGTATGTTTACCAAGAAGTCTCATCTTCCCACCAAAACCGAAACATCGCCTTCATCCGAGCACATCTACAACTCCTCCTTCCCATTCCCCTCAACCCACCCATCCCCAACTCCCCTCATCCACTGCACACCCACCAACTCCAATCCCTTCCCCTCTACAAACTCCTGCACCTTAAAGCTCCTCCTCTCCACAAACTCATCCCCACCCACATCCTCCTTGCTCACCTCCGTTCCCTCCTTCTCCTTAAACAGCAAAAACAAATACCGATGCGGTCCGCTCTCATCTTTCGGTCCTGGGGCCAAGTACGGAGTAATCGTCGTTCCACTCTTGACGATGTCGCTGGTGTCGAGGGATGAAGAAGAAGAGATGTTTGATACGATCCAGTGTCGCCAGTATGAGAACTTGGGGTCAGCGGGTGTCGGAGCGTCGGGGTCGATGAGCATGAATGTGTAGCTCTGGCCTGGAGATGGGGAGGGCGAGATGGAGATTGTGGGTTGGGTGGAGGCTTGGTGCACGCGGACTAGGCTGCCTTCGGATGGAGAGATGGGGGGGAAGTGGACTGTCAGGGAGATGGAGGGCGTGAAGGATGAGGGGATGACGGGGGAGGGGAGTAGGGAGGCGGATTTGAGGGAGGTGAGGAGAGTTGACGCCATTTTTTTGCAATTGTCAAGCGAGAAAGTTGAGAGTTTTGTGATATTTGAAGTTGGTTGTCAGGTGGTCGCGGTAGTTTTGTACCGAAGAGGTACACTTCGTGGTCATTGGTGGAAGATATAGAGACATCGCTTGGAGACCCGCTTTTGGCTTGGCTGGTCCTTGAAGAGCATAGCGTCGGATACTCTTGGTATGTCTAAAGCAAGAGGTATTCGAAAAGAAACTGCAATGGCTTTGTGATTGAATTAAGCTACACGTCACTACAATGACGGTTTTTGTTTTCTGTTCGGTGGACGAGAATGGATTGAGATCGCATCAACCCATGGCATTGTCTCCCGAATGGCCGAATCAAGATACAAACAGGCTTGACATAAGATATAGCACTTTCTACTGTCATAGACTGCGGTCATCTCACAGGAGAGCAGACGTGACATCCCAGACGTGGCTGGGTACCCTCTACCCATATGCTCAGTACCATCGAGATCTAGCTCCCTACCTCTTGATTTCGCGACGTCACAACCGATGGACTGCTATCAAGAATGCATTTCCATGCATGATGACATGCTCTGCATCTCGAGTAAGCGCAAGTAAGACAATGACCATAAGTCTGGGCTCAAATGACGCGTGCGACGGGAGGTGCGCCAACTCCATGGGAAGGTTTCGGCCCCCACGACTTCAAATACCTGTCTCGCTGAGTCCGAGCCTAGTCGGCAATGATACCATTGATTCCATCATGCAACAGCTAATGGTGTTGAACCCGTGCTCGATCGGGCTACTCCACAACGAAGACTGTTCATGTCTCTAAGTATAGCCCCCCATGTTCCTCTCGAGTCCAGAGCACTACGAGCCACTGAAGCTCGCCGCAGTCGCGCACCTTGAAGCAGTACCTGGAACGTTATGCGAACGCCATGTTTGGCAGAAAAACTCTCCATCATTGGTCTGTTGGTGTTTTGCTTCGAAACAACCTACCTGCGGCGCAGTATTCTTCGCATGAAGGCTATTTCGAGATAGGGCTGTGGGGGCGGCAAACCTTTCGCGCCACGGACCCAAACCATCAAGTAGGAGAGGAGTGGTTTTCGCATTGCGATTCGCATTCGAACGTTGGAGCTTTTGCGACGCCACGAACAGTTCGTATCCTTAATTTCCACAATGTTCAGCTCTTCCTAATCGGTGTGGGGTGTCGTCCAGTGGATGATCTCACGTGCGAACAGTGGCTGAACGGTTCACCCACAGAGGCATCCAAGGCTCAGCCCTGCGCTGCTGCGCCTCTTCAATCAACCTCAATCAACAACACCAAGCGCCGCACCTTCCATTGACCAATCCCAAGCTCTTTTTCTGCCGGTCCTTGAAACTGGCACAGCCCTGTAAGCTGTAGCAGCGACACCCTGACAATGCCCGGATCTTATCTCCACGAGCGCTATTGAGCGTCCGGTCGCGTCGTGGTGTCGAGGCTGGGCAGGAAGCTAGTGGGACCTTGTCAGCGCGAGACAGTTGGCATCGGGTAGCCGAGCAGCGCCGGAGTGGAGAATGGCAGGTCAAGTCAGTTTCTGTGTACATCTAGACATGGCAGGAACATGTGATGTGGAGATCAATTTCATTGCGGGTGAGGTTGGGAGACAATACAAGCGCGGACCTGGTGGGAGCGCAATTGACACGTCGACAGCGCGCGCCAGCTTCAATTGACGCGCTGAAACGCCGAATCGCAATGTGCTGGCAGTCGCGCAATTGACTCCGTCTCCCAAATACCGCAATGAAAAGCAGCCGACGGCCGAGATCGTCAATCCGCATCGCTCGATTGAGCAATTTGGACAATTGCATATGTACTGCAGAGGGGCCTCACCGGTGAGGCTGCAATGCATGCGGGCTGCGACTAGGTGCATATACTTGCAGACCGGTGCAATCAGCAAAGTCGGTGAGTTTTGCATTTTGAAACTGCAGCTCTCATTCGTTCCTGAGGGCAAATGATCGCTTCGACTGTCGTTCGAGAATCGAGACACCTTTCGCGACCCGTTGCTGCATGCGGGGTTGATGAAGGTGCGAGGATGTGCCTGGAGTAATCGCAGCTGAAGACTGGGATGATGCTACGAGGCTCGGCAGAAGGATTGCGCAAGCGATTGACAACTGTCGGCATTTGTTCTAGATGTTCAATCTACTCCACGTGTGGCGTTGTCGAGCTGGTGCTTGGTGTTGAGGGCGGGGCATTGGGCGCAATGAAGCCTTCGAGTCTCTGCTTCTTCTGGATATTGGCATCTTTGACATTGTCAACCAGACATGATGCCTGTATGCGAAGTAAGTAATCTCAAGTCATAGATGGTCCAGAAGTCCTTATCGAAGTGCTTATCGAGGTTCTCGTCAAGACTTGTAGGTCCTGTTGCGCAGACGAGAATATCCCTCCAGGTCAGTGATGCGCAGGTCAACATCAGCAGACTTCTGCACGCAGCGAATATCGATTTGCACAAGATTCGACACCATATCCTTCATAATAGTCCAAAATGCAAGCTCTTGGGTATCGTGAGGCATCGTGAGGCTGCAACCGCAAATCCCCATCCCCACTCTACCAGGTACCCCCAGGTACATCCCATCGACGTGTCCAAACGACGCGAATCATGATCTTCACGGAGGCCCATCCGGCAATGGAACCCTTCGACACAATCATCCAATTCACGTACCCAATCTATCGTTCTGCCGCTTGATGTTCGAACTCATGATTCCTCTGCCGCTTCTACGACTCATCACCACGCCAAGTAGTGAGTAGTCATTACACTACAGCAGCGGAATCACAGTCACACCTTTGCGCACCCCTGTCGAAGTACCATCAAGGTTAGAGAGATTGGTGGATAAGCGAGCGAATGTCAATTGTTCTGGCCGCGCATAGGCCAGCACTTAGACCCTGACCTGACGTCTGTGGTTCGGCATGCCCCGCAGCAGAGGAAATCTTGAATCTTGAAGCCGATTCTTGGAAACTGGGAGTTGGTGAGCTGAGCTGAAGGGAGTGATAAGCAGCGACAACGCGTTCATTCTGCGAGCTTCGTGAGAAAGATGTGATTTGCGCATGCGAGAAGAAGCGTTTACGCCCTCTCGCGCACACCATGTGATGACTGCGGGAGTGCAAGTTTGATGTCTTGCGCATCCGCGCACACCCTCTTCATCCCCTCCCCTCATTATTGACAAAGAACAAACCCACACTACACTGCACAGTGATCTTCGCCACCAGGGTCTCTACTCCTCAAACAGAGGGTGTTCGGCAGCCGTCCTCGTATCCGGCACCGGCGATCCAATTTATTGTCTGGACATGTGCGCCTGCCATGTCTCATATCGCGAGGGGCGTGATTGGTCAGATGCGTGGTGTGGGAGTCAGAATCATCGTGTGGTGCGGGTAGTGGGTGGATGGCTTAGACAAGTGTGGTGTAAGATTGGTGTTAGTGCAAAGTGTGGTGGGCTCTTCTGCGTGAGTATTGTATGGGTAGTGCATTTTGTGATTGACAGCAGGGTGCAAAGTGCACTACTCCACTCTGTATTGACTTCGGCTTCATCTTCGAATCCAGCAATAGCCAAGACTCTGTGATGCAACAACTTGCGCGTCCTCACTCTCTGGTGATGTAGATGATCGTGGCAAACGGGATTCACGGAATAGCAGTGCGGGGACAGTGATGTTCAAATTTTGACGTTCTCGAATTCAATAGCTACCAAGTAAAGCATCATAACCTAGCTAGTTCTCGCTCGTCCTTCGTCATGCCCAGATTTTCAGGGTCCATGATCCGTCTTCCATCCCTCCCCTCAACACCTTGTCACGGGTGGAGGCCATCTCATTTCGTCTCATCATTATCCTTTCCTGACCTTAGCGCAGTGCGAGTTCGTCATCATCATCCCAACCCATGTCCATCCATACTGAACAAGTTGTCACAAAGCAGACAAGAAGCAAAGTTCAATGAAGTGCTGTAATGCATAGCGGATTGGTGCGGAGCTTTTGCAGCGTCCGCGGAAGCGTCGCGTCGTGGCGTGCGATCGGGTGACCGTTGGCCGAGTGACCGGTAGCGTGTAGTCGTCGATGGTGTACCAGACTATTGTCTAGTGTATGATATGGTGTGTGGCGCAAAGTACTCTCCTCAACTGGTCATTCAGCGGTAGTAGCCCGAGGAACGGTGTTCGCGGAGGTCACGGGCAGTTGGCTCGCGGACCTCGACAGCGTAGTTCTTTGCCTTGCGCCGCTGCATGTCCTCCTCGTAGAGCGAGCCGCGCTTGGAGTTGGCAGTGTTGCTGATCTCAGCGAGGACGCGCTTGGGCTTGGGCTCTGCCTGTGGCCAGTCGACGATCTCGCCAGATCGTGGTCGTGGTGCCTTGGTCTTGGTCCTTGGCTCGTGTGTGACCTTGACAGAGTTGGAGCGCTTGACTGGCGAAGGAGGTGTGCGAGGAGCAACGTAGTAGTTGCGGTCCATGGAGACGAATGATCGTCGCGACCTGTGTCGGAGGCTGCGCTCAATGGCCTTCAGAAGGCTGCTGACCTCAACGTAACCAGTGGGGACCTCGACACGGACGAGCTTGTTGTCCTCCTCGACGGTGGAGTAGGTGTGGCCGTCAGACTTGTTGTAGATGAAGCGGGTGACGTCTTGAGCAAGGCGATGTCCTACATCACAGAGCTGCTCGTGGTTGCGGTGAACTTCATATGGGTTGTGGCAGTAGGCACACTTGCGGGCGTGTGTCTCGAAGTGGTAGGCGGCCCAGGACTCGGTGGCATTGACTGGGCGAGAGACACCCTCGACGGGGTCCTTGTGAAAGCCAACCACTCGCGCCGTCTTGGGTGAAGAGGGCTGCGAGTGAATGACTGTGGGTGTGGTGGTGCGTAGGTAAGGCATGGTGGTGGTGGTCGAGTTCTTCAAGATGGAACGCAACCTGGGAGCCGTGGTGTAATTGGTGCCGGTTGGGTCTGGAATGGTAGCGATGAAGTCACTGCCGGCAAACAGTGACTTGTGTGTCGAGTAGTGGCTGACTCTGGAAGAGTAATCCGGAGTCGATGCTGTGAAGTGTGATAGTCGTCGTGGTGTTGAGTAGTCGTATCTGAATAGCCATCTTGGGAGTGGGAGTGGAGGGAATATATATCTTGCTCGATATGGAGGCCGACAAGTGCACTAGCATCGCACCCTGGTCGCATGATGGAGTGGATGCCTTGTGCTAATGTTGGCGTGCAGACGCCATCTGTGCACTAAGTGACCGGGGGGTGTAGCGAGGGCGGTGGGAGAGACTGGGCATGACGACAAGCACTGTGCGCGCTAGAAACACGTTTGGGCACGCTCCTCGGTCAGAAGAGGAGTGTCGCAGAAGGGCGTCTCAGAAACTCATTGGGCGATGCGCTTCATGAGCCCTCTGCCCTCAAACAACAGACGCTGCGGTCGCAGGTGAGGTTCGCGCCGCCAGCCGCCCGTCGCAGCGACAGCATCCCCTGAGCGCGACGGCAAACGTATCCCCTCGCGCAAACATGCGTTGCCCGTGGTGCAGCTAGAGAGGTCAGTCGCTGCAATTGTGAGTCGCCATTCGACACTCCGCCCCAAGCTGGCGTTCCGGTTCGCAGGCGTTGAGTGGTGTTGCTGCCTGCATCTGGGAGCTTGGGCCGCTCCTGCCTTATCCGCACAGCCACGGCTAACACCTTCCTGGCCTGGCGTTGTTCTCCCACCCCGCTCAAAATGCGCAGTCTTCTCTCGTCTCACCGCACCACAGAGACGCGCACTGCCACACTATCTGGCCCCAAGGTCACTGCACATCAAGAACACGAAGTGGCTGTTCCCGCTGTTGCATGTGCAACAATTGCATCCAAAGTGCAATCTCCGCAAGACAGCGCTCTTCCGTAGTCGAGTTTGCCAGTGTCTCCCCCAGCAAGCAGTGCCCCCTCTTGCGCCCTTCTCGCTGCCCACACATGGCCGCGTCAACGCCATCAGAGGGCGCATCGAGGTGGAGAGTCACTTGCGCGCCTTTGATGAGGACTCATCATCACCACCCTGTTACTCCAACTCAAGCCGAAAGCCGGGTTGGTGCAGTTTGCAGTAGTCTGCAGTCGCTTGACGCACCTCATACGGCCATGCTCTTCTTGTCTGACCGGATTCTGCGCCTCTCCTATTGGCCCAAATGCCCCCCAATTGCACTCCATCCCACATCTTTCTGCCATTTTGCGCAGCAGTTCGCGCACCCTGCCGAGCTGAACGACATTCAATGGGGTGGCCGGAAGAATATGCTGCTCACTCGCAACATGCCGCCCGCGCTGATAGTGCACTGTACTGCATATCGCAGACAATATTTGCAGAGCATTACCCTGTGTAGCAGATTGCGTGTTGCGCCGGTCAATTGAGTGCTTCGCCGGTGAGTCAAACCAGCTGCGCTCAAAAGTGTATTGCACACAGTATGCCTCCAAGCCAAGCTATGACTCCAAGTCCATGGCCCCTCCCCACATCTCACCTCGCACATCAATCTAGCCCATGGCCGCTCGCGCACCGTAGTCTAGGGCTCTAGGCATCTTTTGTTCACGCTCCTTGGCCTGAGATTCCTCCACTACTAGCGCGGCTCTGTAGACGTCACCGGCCTTGGACGGCCCTGACAGCTGCGAACGAGCGGATGTCGGAAACAGTCGCTTGTTACTAAAGCAGCTAATCGTGCTCCGCTCAAATTCCGCCGCTGTCAAGATCCACTGCCATACTTCTCCACGACCTCACCCAAGCCTTGGAGGGCACTCAGCTGACAACCTTGTATGCCGGTACCCATACTTGCGCCACACTGTGGCAACAAGTTCCTGCACAGTAATAGCGACCAAGCTGAACGCACTGCTTAACTTTTTTTCGATCATGAGAGGAGTACGTAAGCATTCTTAGAGTGCTGTCTCAGTTGCCTGCAGCGGCATCATCAGGCATCTATGTGACCATCATCAGGACAGTACCATCACCATGGGAGCTACCGTCAATGCGGTCAACTGATCTACCCGAGTCAATAAGGTCAGAGACAAGCATTGCGCGAGCGGAGCCAAACGTTTGTTGCCTGTTCTGATGATCGGAGCCAAGATCACATGCTAGTCGGAGAGCGGGATGAATCAACTACTTGACGGGCATCAGAGCGAATGTCACATACAGCAATCTATCTTCCTTGGACTGGCCCACGTCTAAAGTATTTTGTCATGCTTGCGGCACTGGCAGCAATTATGCGCCCACCACATGTGGCATTGTATGACTAAGCCCCACATGTGAGCCTGGATTAACGCTGGTGTCTAGCCATGCCACCATTGTTCCAGCAACACGACTTGCATGGCCGGTTCGACGATTCCTCGATGCCAAATACGTCTGTTGTTCCCTTGCACCGGTCATTGGCGTGCACGTACATCCTGCGCGCTGCAACTGGTATGATAGACAAAGCCGAGCAAAAAGATCGTAGTGCAGCTACACGTACCACCAACTTCGATCGAATGACTCTAAATACCTTCATGCAGGTCTCTGTTGTCCTGTTGAGACAGCAGATAGCGATGCTGCACAATCGTGATGCAGGCGTGACGCTGGACAACGGACACACCATCGCAACACTTAAGCTGAGCTTATCAATTCACCGGTCGGCAGGGCTCTCATCAGCGACAATATGTCGCGGGAATCGCTGGCTTCTGCATGAGTGGCTCACGCTTACAACTTCAATCTGCTAGAGATCACAGATTCATGTTTCGCAAACATGCTCCCTGTCCAAGGGCCTTGTTGCAGTCATGGAAGCTCGGGTGCTTGCCGAACAAGATCCATTTTGCAGCGAAGTCCTTCCCTTTCAGGCGCTGACACCATCTGCCAAGCAAGATTTGTAGCACTCGGTGAGCGTTGAGCTTACTATCACGCTTTCAGTTGCTGCCACGAGGCTATCAGCCGCAGGTACCCCGCAATTCGTTGGTACAGCACTCATCGTGTAACCATCATAGGCGCATCATGGTACTTGCTTTTCCAAGTTAACGTTAAACGTTGTTGTACATGCACATGCATATCGGAACATGGCGGTGAATTCTCCGATGCCGCAACGTTGGCGATCAGCGCTTCACGCACCACAGACTGCTCCCACAAAACAAATATTTGCAACTTACAACGCATCCCTTTGCCTGGACCCATCATGTACTCCGTCCTCTGGTCCCGATTTCCAGGTCTCATCCGCGCACTTGGAGCTGAGACACATGACACCGCGCCAAAGCATGGGTCAGCATTAGCCGCTAGCGTCGAGCCGTGCGCTCCCACCTCACACCGCTTTTCACGAAACTTTGCCCAAAGGCCCTGGCATTGCACAATTTTTCTAGAAATACCTTCATTCCCTTATCATTTCTGTTTCCTTCGCAATCCGCGACCGCAGTCGACCACACCTCAAAAGAGAAGGATTTGAGGACGATGCCTCCCCGAAGCGTATGCCTGAATGTCTTCACGAGCAGTCTTGGCGAGGCGGTGAGGGACGATGGAACCGTACCCACGAGACACCCGATCATGGAGCGAAGAGATAGCGCGCAGAGTGGTGTGTACTGACCTTCAATTCACCCTCATGATGTTGATGATCAGGTTTGTGACAGTTGACTGATGCCTATCATAGATGTAACGCGCCGCTCCTCAGCCGGATCCATCGCATCAACAGCTCCCGCACAAACAACAACACCTTTGCCATCTCCCATTCCAGCCTTTCATCGCACCGACATGTTCAATTCCCTCCGTCCCATGGCCTCCACCGAGAGCCTCAACTTCAGCATGAATTCCAAGCGTACGTTTTTCCCCATGTGGCTTCATGCAGGAACCCGACTACGTTTCCCCTTTTAGCCCTTGCTTGGCCCACATGGCTGGTCGGCCCCACTCACCGACACACCCACCCAACACTTTGTCTCCTTGCACCCATTTTTTCCAAATCATGTCGTACTGCTGTGTTTTGTTCTTCGTTACATGAAACTGACTTTATTCTAGCCTGCTCAACCTGCTCCGGTGGACCCGCCAAACGGCGCTGCTCCCGCTGCAAGGCGGCATACTATTGCGACCGCAACTGTCAGAAGAATGATTGGAAGACGCACAGGAATGTGTGCGAGCCTGCGCAACAGACCTACAGTGCGCCTGCTACGCCCAACTTTTCGAACCCAGCAAGTCCCACGAATGAGTCTTGAAGATTTGTGTTGGACCTGATGTGACACGATTGCCGGAAGACCGCGCTACTGGGGAAGATGAGCATGGAGTGCTACGATTATTATGATGAACAAACTAGGGACCACTCCTACCACTATTACTGTGCATATGAAAAAAAAAGGAAGGCGTTCAGGTGTCTGGGGTTACGATTAGAATAAGGAAAGCATTCAGTTGCTCATGTCAATAGAAATTGTTGCTACTCTTCCAGATAACGACACTCATCGGACTTGTTGGGAGGTTCTCGCTGCCCTGGTTGGAGTCTTGATGAAATTTGAAAGCTTACTGCACGATTCGGACATTTCGTGTACAAAGGAGCTGGGTTTTAGTAATGCACCACACTAGCTATCAACCAAGTTTTCAAATGTTTATCACAACAACAGTGGATCAGGAGATCAGAGGACAGGATCTTATACATGAGTTATATCAGAGTCTTTTATCAAGAGTCGAGAACTACATATAGAGCTTTCCCAAGCCCTCCTGGAAGAGAGGGAAGATTTCGGACGCCATACGGTGCATCGCTAAAGACCAGTTCCTTCGTAGGTTGTGGTGACTTTGCCAAGGAATGCCCCTAAAAGCACTAGCGGCGTCTAGTTCTTTTCTGCGGGGGTGGAAGCGCGTCCTTCATACACCGCCACAATTTACGCGCCCGACCTTACCAAGATCGCAAACAATATGTCCAAGATGATGCCTGTGCTGCCTGTTGGATGCAACGATGCTTGGCGATGGATGTACCAGGAGTCTGACAAACAGCTGCCGCTGACGGCGCGGGACACTTCTTCGCACTTTGCGACTTCCCCATCACCTTCAAGCAGAACTATACTACGCCCAGTCGGCTACAGCGACGCTGTCCATGTCCATCATGTCGGAATCGCACGTCAATATTGCTTTTGAGTATGATGTATTACCCAACTCGAAGACACACCTTCGCCTCCTGAAGGTCGTTCAAGGCGGCTTCGACCAGCATGTCATCTGCGAACTTACGACCTGGCCTGTGGACAGAACACCAGCATATAATGCGATATCGTATACCTGGGGCGACTCCAATCTCACCTCCACTGTAACCATCAATGGCAAAACGAAGGAAATTCGCCAGAATTGCAAATATGTCTTGCAGCAGGCATATGCTTTCAGCCACAGCGACTACTACTGGTGCGACGCGATCTGCGTAGATCAGTCAAACAACCTCGAAAAGGGGGATCAGGTTGCGATGTTTGGTAGCTTGTATGCAAAAGCCAGGCATGTGCTAGTGTGCGTTGGCGAGCACAAGAACAGCAGCGAAATTCTGTTCGAGGTGCTACGACGAAAATCGAACATATTGGAGGACATCGTAAGCCACGCAAAGGCTTCCGAAAGACTTCGCAACACATATCTTCCGCTATCACTTCGAACGAAGGAGATTCGCCGTAATCATATCGCCAAGCTATTCAGTCAAATTGCTATCCACATCAGACGTTCCAAGGGTGAATCGCTCTTCAAGCTACTCCCAGACCATGGCACCTGGTCTAGCGACCCTCCCGTGGTCGGTCGGACGCTATGGCTTCGTTGTGCACTCAACAGAGGTAGACTCGGTCAAGAAGGCCTTCGAGACGCTATGTATGCGCTCAGATACGGCGTGCGTTTCGAGGAACGTGAAATAATCATGCGAACTTTCGTGGAGATGATGCAACGTCCTTACTTCACGAGGTTGTGGGTACTTCAAGAGCTGCAACTCGGCCAAAACAAAATCATGTGTTGTGGTGAAGATCATTTTGCATTCGACACTCTTTTTGGACTACATCAACTTGTCAAGGTCTGGCAGTGGGACCTATATCCGCCAGGTGTGGCACGCTATGCCATGGAGTGGATCAACAAGCGCCATGCATTTACGGTTGGAGCGATCAGACTTGGCAACGACTTGCACAAGGTAGAGTATCAACTGGGATGCCTAAAGCTCGGTGTTCTTGAAGACCGGCCCATCGATCTCCCTCATCTTCTAGATGCTTTGGTCCACTTCCAATGTGCGGATGCAAGGGACAGAATTTATGGCTCGCTTGCCTTGGCGACTTGGGCGGATTGGATGCCATTGGACTACAAAATCGTCCCTGAATATGCCATTGATACGTTCGTCCTGGCCCAAGAAGTTTTAAATATTCTGTTGTGGCATTGTGGTAAAGTGCTGTACAACAATCATCCGCTGGACTTCATGTACCGCGCAAGCAATCTGCGACAATTGTTAGAGTACACACCAGAACAAGTGACGATGCAAGAGGCTATCGCTGCGCGCTGTGGGCCATCGGAGCAGGAACAGAGCATCATCATGGCCCGGGTGCCTGAAAATGGCTGGTTTGGCATTCCCATCTCTGAATACAGCGCAATACGAAATGACTTTGGATTGTATTGCAGTAAAAGGGAGTACTGGGACTCCTCGCCACGGTGGGTTGAATTGGTCGATTGTGATGGTAATCAAGCCCCGGATACGAATTGGGTGGCTCGCAGTCTGCGCAACGAACTGACATTGTCAGTCGCAGAGGCAGTCTGGCACCTGCTAAGTATCAACTACTTTTGAGTAATAACTTTGCTGACTATGGGTAGTATGTTTCCTCCTCGCTACTACAACATGGGCTCGTTCTAGCTTCAAGTAAATACTAACTTCATATCCGAACCTAGGGTAAATTCCTAGGCTATGCTCCTCCACAGACTAGGGCCGGCGATTGGTTCTTGGTACACGGTATCTCGTACAGGGCTGGGACACGGCCTCCAGGCATCATCACGAGAAGATGCGAAGATGGACTACACATGCTACTCGGTATCACTTACACGCTTCAATATGCACCGCCTCTCGATCCTGGACTTGACAGAGAAGCTCGTCGAATCGCAATTTGGGAAGAGAATTCGCGGAAGAACGGCAAATTGCGGATCCCGGCCGGAACGAAATGGTATGCCATGCGATGGTCTGCAGAAGATCTCCTTTTATTGGAATGGCGCTATATGCTGCTCAAGCAATACGCGGATGATCCTTCGCACCATACATCCCGCGAGATGGTCGAGGAGTGGTGTGCACAGCGCATTTGCATCAGCTCCAGATCGTCGTATGCGACTGGCCCTTACGACGAGCTTGAGGATAACCTAATTACGTTACCCGAGTCGCCAAACGCTTTCTATTTTCCCGCTTTTCATTGCGAGCGAAGGTTCTTCGAAAGTTGCTTTCCTGTATCCCCTTCTGCGTTGACTTGAGCCTCGTCAGCTATTGGTTGGGAGTGCGCCAGCTCACCGTTGTGGCGCATGCACTGCCCCACGAACCTGCGTCCCAGCATGCACTCATCATCTGCTCTCTACTCCTACTTTCATCCCTCTCTGTTTCGCGACCTGCTTTGGCAAGGCACCGGACTTGGTGCTCTATGACGCCACGAGATGTCTCCACGCTTATCGGATACCGATCGACAATTCAAACATACTCGAAGAGACGTGGCTGAAAGTTCGATACGCAACAAATATAATAGCCTAGACCAAAGCGCATCTACATCAGTCGATGCCGGATCTGAGCTCGGGACCGAGGAAGATTTGTCGTTGCACCTGTCGGCAATCCAAAAATCGCTCCAATCAACAAATGAAAGCTCATTTACGAAGACCGAAGCTATGTTGAGAGCGCCGGACACGCCGTGTTTTATCCACGAAGCGTTACGACTAGACGTCCCTTCGATCAGGCTGGTCGAATTGCTCCCATTGGGCGAGGATGGCGCAATAAGGTGCGCGATCAGGCATAAAACACTGCATTCAACAATGGTAGGCGGCGCTGGCAACGACTACACTTGTCTGTCATATGTATGGGGTCCTCCAACACCGACTGGCTTAATTTTGATGAACGGGAAATCCTTCAAGGTTCGCAAAGACCTATAGGACTTCTTACGAGTGAACTCGCCTCCAGCTCTCCAGCGTTTCAATGACGATAATCACGAATCGCACGAGCTCGATATCAAGCCATGGCTTCATTCTATCTGGAATGACGCTCGTTGTATTGATCAAGAGAGTGTACTGGAGAGAATCATCAAGTCCAACAAATGGGTAACATTTACT
>AJMS01010216.1:0-15606 GCA_000263175.2 Phaeosphaeriaceae sp. UM 1110
CTGGCTGCAGTTCGCCTCTTTCCATTTCGACGTGTCAGTACTTGAACAGTTTTGGAGCTGGTCTGTTGGCATTTGCGTTGTCTCAGCACCGCGGGACGTTATTTTCGAAGATTTGGCCAAGTCAATAAGTGCACTGGGAATTACGCACATTGACTTGACACCTAGTCTGGCGCAGCTATTACATCCAGATGACGTTCCGACATTATGCAAGGGTGTTTTCATCACAGGTGGTGAGAGCTTGAAGCAAGAAATCTTGAATGTATGGGGCTCTAAAGGTGTCATATACAATGGCTACGGACCGACTGAAGCGACTATTGGCTGCACCATGTACCCGCGGGTCCCGTCCAACGGTAAGCCTTCGAATATTGGACCACAATTTGACAATGTTGGCACGCTGGTCCTCCGACCTGGTACAGAAGAGCCTGTTCTTCGCGGCGGAATTGGCGAACTTTGCGTCTCCGGTAAACTTGTCGGCAAAGGCTACCTCAATCGACCAGATCTGACTAAGAAGAGCTTTCCATACCTCGCACGCTTCCAAGAACGCGTGTACCGTACAGGAGACCTGGTCAGGATTCTACATGATGGATCATTCGAGTTCCTCGGTCGTGCTGATGATCAGGTCAAGTTGCGCGGACAGAGACTAGAGATTGGAGAGATCAACTCTGTGATCCGGCAATCGAACAAACACTTTTCGGATGTTACAACGTTGGTTCTGAAGCACCCTCGGCAGCAAAAAGAACAACTAGTCGCATTCGTCGTGCAAAGCCCGAAGAATGGCAGCTCTGGGGTTTCGCTAGGCGATACTGTGCAGCTGAGGGACGCAAAAGATGCATGTCATGACAAATTGCCGCCGTACATGGTGCCTACGCATTTCGTGCCGCTCACGTCTTTGCCGCTCAACGTCAACAACAAAGCTGATGTGAAGAAATTGAGGGAGATGTACCACGGCCTATCCGCTGCGGATTTACAAAAGCTTTCGATGGGCTCCAATGATCACGAACAATCATGGTCGCAGCAAGAGCTTGCAATTCGAAAAGTGCTCATTGAGGAGCTTGACGTTGAGAAAGAAGCTATCAGGAAGAACACCAGCTTCTTCGAGCTCGGCATGGACTCTATATCGGCCATCGGGGTTACGCGAGCACTCAAACAGGCTGGTATGTCCGGCATCACTGCATCCGTCGTAATGAAGAACTCCACCATTTCACATCTGGCAAAGGCAGTGTCTACAAACACAGCTCGCGCTAGTGATCGCGCATCACTTCTTGCAGCTCAACAAGCAATTGTCGCGTTCCAGCAACGCCATCGCCGTACAGTTGCATACGCTCTTACAGTTGACGTTGCATACATAGAGGCTCTGGCGCCGTGTACACCTCTTCAGCAAGGCATGATCGCCAGATCGCTGGAAAGCGAAGATGGTCTTTACTTCAATTCCTTCTATTTCGAGCTGAGCGACAACGTAGATGAAAACAGGCTTGAGGAAGCTTGGAGAGGCGTTTTCGTTTCGACTCAGATCCTGCGGACTGTGTTCATTGAGACAGAAGATGGGTTTGTCCAGGCTGTGATGAGCGATACCTCTATGCCGTGGAGAGTCAATCATGAAATAAAGGTGGCATCCATGGACGATGACTTGGCTGAATCTAGAAGAGACTGGCGTGGATGCAATTTGGGCCACTTCAAGCGCCCGTTTGAAGTCATCTTGCTGGACAGCCCTGGCAGGAAAATTCTGATCGTCCACATCTTCCACGCTTTATATGACGGCATTAGCATCGAGCTGATCTTTCAGGCCGTGTGGAACGCCTATCGCGGTCGTAAGGTCAGCGATAGCTCGCCTTCTTTTCTGTCTTCACTAGCCTACGGCCCATTGCGAGTCATAGATGGAAGCAAAGAATTCTGGCAGGACCATCTTCGAGATCATATAGCCAGCCCACAACTTCCATCGTCTTCGAGCGCCAGCACAACAACTATCAATATTACACGGGACTTTCGCAGTCTCAGCCAACTCGAAACCACGAGGCGAAAACTCAATGTTACTGCACAAGCCATCATACAAGCCTGTTGGCTGAGCGTACTGCAAGAGCATCTCGGCGCTGCGACAAGAATCGGCGTCGTGGTATCTGGTCGAAGCATCGATCTTGAGGGTGTCGATCAAGTCATTGGCCCAATGTTCAACACTATTCCGTACTCTCATCGCCCTCAGCCAAGCGAATCCTGGGCATCAATTATCAAGAGAGTGCATAACTTCAATGTTGCAGCTCATCCATACCAACACACACCATTGCGAGACATCCAGAAATGGTGTGGGATTGACCGAAGCCAGCCACTCTTTGACAGTCTTTTCGTTTATCAGGTCTCACAAGACCTTGAAGAATGGACCGAGAATGACATCTGGAAACTGAAAGCCGGGGAGACTGTTGCAGATTACCCATTGGCACTGGAAGTAGAACAACGGCCGAGCAACATCTGGAGACTGACTCTGGTATGCCAAGGATATGTACTGGATGAGGTCTCGGCAAATGAGCTGCTACGCCGCTTTGAGGATGCACTGAACCAAGCTGTGAAAGAACCAGACACTATCTTCAGCACCTCAGTGAAACTCGAAAACACCACCGAGGATCAAGAGCAGAGCACAATGCTAGCGAGTACTACTACAGACACTTCGGACTTTGATTGGACCGATGACACCAAGATCATTCGGACAGCACTATCCGAGATGGCCAACGTCAGACCCGAAGATATCAGCGCATCAACTTCGATCTTTGAGTTGGGTTTGGACAGTATCGATGCCATCAAGCTCTCGTCGAGACTTAAAAGGCAAGATATAGACCTTCCTGTTAGTGGAATCATGCGCGGTCTCACCATCCTCAAGATGCAGTCGAACATCAGGCGTATGAACAGCGCCACAGTGAATGAGCACGATAATGACGAGAATTTGATAACTCGATTACACCGGCTCGAACACTATGCGGAGCAACAGGGCAGCAACACCAAGGAAATTCATGATGTCCTTCCTTTGACACCTCTGCAGGAAGCTATGGTTGCAGAGATGGTCACATCTCAATTCGTGAGATACTTCAATTTCGATGTCATGAGGCTAGAAAATGGGACCGACATCGAAAGGCTGCGAGTTGCTTGGATACAAGTCGTGGCGGCTTCACCTATCTTACGCACTTCTTTCATAGAGGTGGCGGATTCCAACATTGATGATTCTTTCGCGCAAGTGGTGCATTCGCAACCCCACGACTTCTGGAGCAAAACGACAGCCGCAACCGACGCCCCCGACCTTGATTCTCTCTTCGAAGAGCTGCGAACACGTGCTGAGCGCACTCATCAACAAGAGCCGCCATTTTATGTTCGACTGGTCGAGTGTTCAGGCCACACCTATCTTGTATTGTCCATTGCGCATGCGCTATATGATGGATGGTCTTTGAGCTTACTCCATGCTGATATAAAGAGCGCATACGAGGGCATGTTTGTGTCACGTCCCGACAATCAACAAGCGCTTTCAAACATACTGGCAACGACGGGATCACATGCCAAATCT
Organism: Phaeosphaeriaceae sp. UM 1110; assembly: GCA_000263175.2. Lineage (NCBI taxonomy): Eukaryota > Fungi > Ascomycota > Dothideomycetes > Pleosporales > Phaeosphaeriaceae > Phaeosphaeriaceae sp. UM 1110. The sequence goes on from AJMS01010216.1 coordinate 3,542, forward strand.
TTCTGGGCGGATTATCTACACGATGCTCCACCTAGTATTTTCCATCGAAGCTCGAGCTCCTTGCAAAGGACGAGTATTAGTCACCGCCTGGAAGAGCGTAGCAAAATTCAACCCGCTGACCTTACACATTTTGCCAAGAGAAGCAATATCTCTTTGCAGACTATGGGACAGACAGCCTTTGCAATCGTTCTGGCATCATATGTGCACAGTCTAGACGTATCATTCGGTTCGGTTCTGTCCGGTCGTGATGACGAGACTTTATCACAGCTGCTGTTTCCAACCATGAACACTGTCGCTTTCCGTACAATCCTTCACGGTAATAGTCTCGAGTTGCTGCGTCACGTACAGGACAACTCTATGAGCATCAACCAATGGCAACACTTCCCACTTCGAAAAGCATTGGCAGCCGCTGCCGCACATGGTGGGCTGTTCGAAAGTCTTTTCATATATCAGAAGAGCGTGGAGACTTCTCATGAGAACGAGCCGCAACTTTACACAAGCATCGAAGGTCGCAGTGAAGTCGAATATCCAGTCTGCGTGGAGATGGAAGTAGTACACGATCAGCTTATCTGGAGATGCGCCGTGCAAGAAGAAATTTTTTCGAGCAATGATGCACAAGGCTTGCTCAACAGGCTCGACGAAGTGCTGCAATACATGATGCAGTGGCCTGCAAAGCCTGTCATTGAATATACACCACATGGAATCTCCCTGTGTGGATTACCGTCGTTCGACATGACACAGAAAGAGGATGTCCTACTCCCCGCGAGTTCTGGCGACGACCCGCTTCAGAATGACGAACCACAACCAGAGACAGTGCGCGTCATACGTCAAGTCCTGGCTAATGTTTCTGGTACACCTGAAGACGAGATGACAGATGACATGACGATCTTCCACGTCGGTCTTGATTCTATCAGCGCAATCAAAGTGTCAACGTTACTGCGACACAGGGGAATCAACCTCAGTGTTGGGCTAATGCTTCAGGCTGGAAGCCTCAAGAACATGGCACGGGCCGCTGATCTGCAGTCATCTGAGCACCCAAAAAGTGAGGAAGACCATGCGGAAGATTTGGTCGCAGGATTGAGTGACCTCGACCATGAGGAAATTCTGCGTAGAGCCAATGTGCAAGGCCTCGATATCAATAATCTGAACGAGGTTGATGTGTTGCCTGCTACTGCTGGGCAAATTTACATGATCTCGGTGTGGCTGAACACGAAGGGTAGTAACTTCTATCCTGAATTTGAGTACACACTCAGCGAGACCCTTTCTATCGAGCACCTCGAGATCGCTTGGAAGAGTCTTGTGGCCGCGAATTCTTTGCTCCGAACATATTTCGTTGCCACGGACGATTTCCAAGTTCCGTACGTGCAGCTGGTGCAAAAGAAGGATGAGGAAGCGCATCCCATCATAGATGTCACCAACGAAGGTCACGAAGATGGAATTGGGACTAAGAAGCAGCCATGGGCGTATTTGAGAGCCGCGCAGACCGGCAGTGGGTGGCGACTGAAGCTCAAGATCCACCATGCACTATACGATGGTGTCAGTCTGCCCATGCTCATGCAGCAATTGCAAGAATACTGCAGTGGAAGTGCCGTACCATGTCAAGGCCCTGTTTTCACAACGCTCGTGACGAAAACTACCACACCTACAGCACGCGAGCAACGCCAATCATTTTGGTCCGAGTACCTAGCCAATATCGAGCAGTCGCATCTACAACAACCATCTCCGTCGAGCATGACCAGAACAGAGATCTTCAGTCCAGGTGCTCTGACCACCGACACCATCGCGAAGACCGCTCGCAAGACTGGTGTATCAGTGCAGGCACTCTTCCTCGCAGCATATGCTAGCCTTTTTGCCAAGATCACCGAAACCTCAGAAGAGCAAGACATTGTACTTGGTGTCTACCTCGCAAATCGTTCTTTGCCCGTTGATGGAATCGAAACAGCAGCCATGCCGACCGTCAATCTTCTTCCACTACGCGTACGTGCTCGGAATGCGCAGAGCGTGACGGATATTGCACAACAGATCCAAAACGACCTTCAGAAGTTTGGAGAACTACCAATTGCGACTGCCACTCTGTTTGAGATCAGCGAGTGGACTGATGTCAAGGTCGATACCTTTGTCAACTTCTTGACCTTGCCTGACGCTGGAGAATCGGACGAAAAGCAAACTGCTGGAGACGATCTAACGATCACGGCAAAGACTGGGTGGGACAAAGAAGTCGGTCGCATTGTTGACGCAGAAACGATGGTCCAGCCAGAACATGATCAGATTCTGGAGGAATTGAGACATGCGAAGGTCAATGAAGCGTATCTTGTAAGTTGCTGTCTTGCGATGCGATGTTGAGACTTGCTAACACGCGTGCAGCATGCGATTGACATTGAAGCCACAGTACGCAGCGGTGCGTTAGACGTGGGCATCTTTGCGCCGGAGGAGATGCTAGATCTATCGGCCGGAAACAAATTGCTGGAAGACCTGAGGAATGAGTTGCTGGCAGTCAGGATATGAGGCGTTTCGGGTCTTTATTCTCGTAAAAGGATTTTCGTTGATCTCCCTTTCTGAGTTGGCGTTATGCCATATCGAACAGGCGTTGACTGATGTTTTATGTATCTCGTCTCCTCTCATTTACATAGACTAAATCAACATTCCAATGTATACCTCACTTGTTCCCTCCAATCTCCCCAAATACCCCACTCAGTGTCCCCATCCTCATTGCCCACAAAAACACGCTCAAGAACACATTGCCCACCATCATATCATTATATGCCCCAAAGTTCCAAAACACCTCGCTCGGCATGCCGCTGTAGTTTGCCCATATATGCCCCAAGTCTCCAATCGACGCAAGCGCCAGATAGTATTTCGTAAGCCGGGGCTCACGCGCGACGACTGTGAAGAGGAGCGATATAAGGGCTTGCATGAGGAACATGTTGGCGATGGAGGTGGTCATTATGATATCGTGAGCGGTGATGGTGGCGGGTGCGGGTGGGATGGGGAGCTGGCGGGAGAGGAAGGAGGCGGGGTCCATAAGGGCTGTAATCCATCCTATTAGGATGGTGACTGGTAGATGTTAGTTCTTCATCATGTGGACATGAGCGGGAGAGTAGTGCGCGTAGCTCGTCGCGTGGTGGAAGAGGGCAATGAGTGGCTTACCAGGCTCAAAGTATGTGAAAACAATCGCCGGATAAGTGGGGAGGTTTGTGCCTAACGCCATGGTCCTGGGGTGTAGCGGTACCTGCTTGACAATGAGACTATTCGCGTATCGCTGTGTGTGCTTGGGAGAATCCTGATGAACATCTCTCGATTGCTGACGCGCATCCGCGCCGCAGTGGGGAGCTCGGAAACATTCCGAGGAGCCGAGTTATTTAATCTCGCAAATCTCCTGCCTCCACAATGGGACGGCGCAACATTCAAAGCTATAGTCGAGTCTGATATCGTTCAAGTAGCATATGACAAAGTCTGAGGCTACAGACATCGCTGACTTCGTCGTGCTACTCCGCATAGCCCTGAGGCACCCGCATAGATTTTAAATTTTGCAGCAAGGCTGCCTCGCTGGTCTTTCTTGACCGGTGGCCGCATTCGTGGATGGGCTCAACAAACACCAGCCACCATGCACTGGGTTGTAACGTAATTGGCCTTGAATATGCAGGCGTTCTTCAGTCACAGCCCGGACCATGCAAAACCACATCGCAGCACTAACTGACATTTTCTCTTCATTCTCTACTGACCTGCGCGCTGGGGTTTTCGAGATGAGTGCGTAAGCGGAGACTATCGATCCTATCCGATCATGCTTGAGCCCCTGACAACACTGGGAGCTGTTGCAAACGCCGTTCAATTTATTGAAATCGTGATCAAGATCTGCTCCAAAACTCGCAATATCCATCATTCTACTAGCGGCAATCCCCTCGAACATGATGATCTCAGACAGGTTAACGACGATCTTTCGAGGATTTCAAAGAAGCTCCGAAATTCATTCGCAAGCGCGACCACCAGTACCTGCCTGACGGAAGACGATCAAGCTCTTTGTGAGCTGTGCAAAGGTTGTATAGATGTGTCGGAAGAACTCACGGCAGCTCTGCAGAAGATCGAGCACCATGGCAAACGTGGCAGGTTTCGCAGCGTCCGCCAGGCATTGAAGAGTGTATGGAAGAAAGAAGAGATCGATTCGCTAGAGAGAAGGATGAGGCTCTTCAAGGACGAACTGACCAGTCGAATTGTCGTAGGCTTACGGTGAGTTAGGTGCCAAAAGAGTGTTGATCATGCTGATCATGTACAACAGGACCACGATCGACTTGCACGACATCCAGCAAACGGAGGCATTCGCTGCACTTGCGGAAGATGTTAAGCTTACAATCCAGTCACTGAGTTCTATGAAGACAGAAGTGCACAATGAATTCGAACGACAAGAGCGCACGATGACGAACCTTCACTTGCATACCGAGTCGCTGATTGATACTCAAGGCGAGAGAACAAGGGATGAGCATATGACATTGAGCCTCCAGGTTTCCAGTCTTGCTCAACAAACCAAGAATCAATCGCGTCTACAGCTTGACTCTCAGACCATCAGCAGAATGGCTATCGATCTGTCGCTCGAGCGCAACCTGGTAGAGCATGAGAGGACTCGAGACGAGATGAGACGATTGAAAGAGGAAGCGGAAAGGCAGATTGAAATTTTGACAGAAGAGATCCGTCAACTCAAAGTTGAGGTAGCGACAAGTGTCAGGACTCTTGCTGCTAGCATCACCACTGCATCGGCTCGTGAAGCCGAGAGGTTGAAGGAAATTAGCAAAGCAAAATTCAATTTATGGGTTGCGAAGGAGCTCATTCTGGAAAAGTTGAAAGTGAGTACATGCAAACTTCATAAGGACATGTCTAAGCCCTCTGCAGGCATTCATTGCGTTATTACGTTTCAACTTCTCGACCGAAATATGGACGTCGAAAGCAGCATCGATCACATCCTGGAAATTGATACCCTATCCAAGACTTATAACTTCTACTACAGACGCAACGCTTGCCTCCACAGATACGGAGCGCTCAATGCCATACTACCACGTCGACATATGCTACCCCATCGCAGGAAGAAACGTCCCTATGGTCAAAATGTGTCTTGAACACGGCGTGGATGTCAACAAGCGACTTCCGGAAGGCTCAACGGTTCTTCTCAAAGCCGTTGAGGCTGCTTATGAGTTCACTGCTTACGATTCGATCTGTACTTGCATGGTAATGCTGAGAGACGCCAGGAAGGTGGTGCAGCTACTAATCCAACATGGTGCCGATCCAACAAAGGAGGACGCCCTAACCAGGTTGCCCAGACCGTTCTCTAGCGGGGTACCCTGCGTCATAACTGAGCGTCGGAATTTCCAGCAGCTCAGTGAACGGGACCAATACGATTGGATGCTCATACAGCTTCTGGAGCCCGTTCCTGACAAGGACCTCACCAAATTTCTCGCCATAACAGATGCTGCATGGGCTGGAGACTCTGAGCGCATTAAAGGCATGTTCGCCGAGGACACAAGACTGTGTGGTCGTATGGAAGAATGCAATAGTTCACCACTGGGAGTAGTAGTATTTCGCGGAGACTTCAGCATGGTCAACCTTCTGCTCGACAGCGGTACATCGCCTGATGCTTTGGATTCAGTATGCTCAACACCTCTGGCGATTGCTGTTTCATGCGACAATGAGCAAATGGTCCAGATCCTAAGGAGGCACGGTGCGAGTCTAACAATATTGGATCCAACCCTCAAACTTACTCCGCTCGATTTAGCCATAGAGAAGGGAAACAACAATACGTGTATGGCCTTGTTCGAACATCAACCGGATTCAAGCACAGGCGCGAAGTGCTTTCCATTCGACAGAGCGCTCTACATGGCGATCAGACATCGACGAACTGACCTAGTTGGTCTGCTGTTAGATAGGGGCGCAGATGTTTTCTCGAACATGCATCCCTTTGTAAAGCCTACAGATCGCCGCAGGTATAGCGAATCAAGTTCTTCGGGTATTTGGACTGGGGATTACATGAGCCCCAAAGACTTTGTACGGGCGACGTATCCAGTGTTCACTGGATATATCGGTAGCACCGATCGTGATGCGGGTCGTGACGCGTTGCTGGCGACGTTGACCAGATACGAAACCCAATCACAGTGGACGCCATGGGTCGGAAGCATTCTGCTTCCTGCTACCGAACTCACTCAGAGTTCAGAACGTGTCAACAAAATTTCTCAGAACGGGATCCAGGTGTTAGACAGTGACGAGCACATAACGCCTCTACCCAAGGCCATTTTCAAATGCAGTATGAGCCGCGATGGTCAAGCTCCATGAATAATAAGCACATATAAATGGTTACATGATTTTCAGCACATACTTCTTATGTAACGATAACCATGTCTAATCTCAAAATATGTATATCTGCTTGAACTCACTTCAACAATAGATAAAGGCTCCAGACGAATATGTTTGACGAGGAAGGTATCTTAGTGGTTGTGATCTGTTCGCTCCAATCTCTCTCACATTTGTTGGTACCGACGGTTGGCGTGTTTCCCTACCTTGCCGTGGTGCAACTAATCGTCTTCAGACCAATCTACGAATATCTCGTCCAGCAATGAGCACAATCTGGAAACGTAATCTTTGCTGAACCTAGATCGCGTCTGAACAGCCCATGCGATGTCCATCTTGACCTTGAAAATAGACCTGGTGTAATCGATCGGAATGGTATTGCAGAAGGATGAGATGTCCTCTGCTAGTGCCGTGATGGCATATATCCTATCATGGGGATCCTGACACTTAAACCCCTTCGTCGACTCCAGTAGCTCGATGAAGCATAAGTCTTTCCGGAAAATTCGCATCTCCATAATTCTGGTACCAACGCCACTGAGAACTTCCCAGACAGCTAGTTGTTGCTCCAAATCTAGTCTTGAGGGGTTCTCGAGGTTCAGAATATGGATACCTTCGATGAAGATTTCCAAATTTTCGCTATTGATGCAGGTCTCCCCAGAACATAGAATGACATCTCGACCAAGGACATACTCTTGCACGATCCAGATTCTGGTCCAGTAGCTTTGCTTCACAAGCAGAAAAAGACACGCCCACTCGTACTCGCTTATGGACTTCAAGATTGGGAGCATGAGGTTCATCAAGGCCGTTTGCGTGATGCGTCGCCTCAAGTTGGAGCTTTCGGATGGGTTTTGATGGTTAGAAGTAGTCCTGCGGCCCTGCTGAGAAAACTTGTAGTTCTGATCCACAACAAGATTTGCCTCCTTGGGTGCTGCTGCTACCAGTCTCGTGAGGAGACCAAATGCCTTTGCGATGCAGGCATCTCCCTGGCCTTACCAAACGCGAACTTTTCAAGCAGACTTGTATATCAGGTTCATCATGCCGACTTGGTGGTTTCTCTCCAGAACATCATTCTGGTTGATGCACAGAGCATCGATCCATAGAGGTGCGGATACGGACATGCTTCGCAGACATGTTAACGCTTGGAACAAGTTGTCGCGGATCTCAACAGGCTGATCATTGACAAGAATGATATGCTTCGGACCATTTGGATCGCCCCATTCGTAGGACAACGCTTCGTAGTACAGTTGTCTGAGTCGCATGATCATTCTTCCGCTTTGCCTATTGACTACCTCATGTTCAGAAGTAGTGGCTTCCCGTACCCAATGTGTATACCTGAGTTCGAGCATGCCGCAGATCTGCTCTGAATCTCGACCAGGAAGCAGTCGAAATAGACGAATGTCTCTCGAGGATAAAGCCAGAGGTTCATATATTGATGAATACGGTGATTTAGGATCCATCGCTACTTTGATGCTGCCTAAAGACCTCAAGATGCTCAAGATCTCTTATCTATAAGAGCAGTGTAGGTAGCGAAGTGTTTCCATACGATTTGGGTGAATACGAAGTACGACAGGTTCGATCACGGAAGTTGATGGCTTGAAGCGAAACTCGAAGATGGCCGGTTCAAATAGCCTCATATGCCCTTTCGTACAATGGCTTTCGGTGAGGAAATTGGGCGCTTGGCGGCAACTACATGCACAAGGCTGAGTTTCACAGAGAATGCTGCAAGCCACGTATCTTATGCACTTACCCCGCCGAGAACATCATGGATGTCATTACGTGTTTAAAAATTGTTGGAGTCTGCTACCACAGCTGCATCGTGTCTAGTCAACTCTCTTCCACTATAGCGAGTTATGCGTCAGGCTACGCTTGATCGATATGTCTCAACTGGTCGACTGCGTCGCCCGTCCCCCTGTCCATTTCTCGCTCTCCCTCGCGTATTGCGCGAAAGTATTTACACATTGGCCAATCTTGGTCCCAATCGCTTTGTGGGCCTGAATTGCTGGACGCGACATCGGTGCCCTGGGGTCAACAGCATCGTGGAGGAGCCAAATTCGCGCACAGAAACGGAGCTATACCTTCATCACCAGTACGAGAAAGACCACCAATCTGATCCACTCCCATTAAGCCTACTGCTTGTCTGCAAAGTGATATCAAAAGAGCCTCAAAAGATTCTCTACCGCGGGAACTGTTTTGCCATATCGCAACGAGAGCCTGGAGGACTGCGCGGATTAGAAAGACTGGGCGCGCTTGCAATCCAAAATCTGCGCACCCTCTTCAATTACCTTACCCCATGCACCTGTCTGGCGCCGCACTGCATCAAGACACCACGGCAATCACCACATGTTGCTACTTCGTTCAACGCACTTGCCTTTGGCTATTGTTTTGCCAGACCGAGAAAGCAATCGCACGACCGCAAGCTATCTACAACATCGCGATCCGATCGACATAGGCTGGCCGCATGGGACCGCGTCTGCCATCGACTCGCAGAGCACATAGTGGCAGGCCAATTGTCGCTCTACCTCGTCAGCCATGTAGAGGGTATCCTGGCTGCAGAGCGAATTCTCCAACCGCTGTTCCAGCTGCCGACGCTCCGCGACTGTGGTATCTGTCCTGGGACCTCAGGCCACGGTCGTTACGACGAACTGCGAGGCCTTGCTGCTATGACAGTTTCACGACTGACCGCTACGGTGGCGGCGGCACCTCAGGAGCTTTCCCCATTTCTCCGCCTACCTCGAGAGCTGCAATTGCAGATCTTAGGAGACAGCGCTCTGGTGCAGAAGGAATCTGTATGTATAGCAGATGGCAAGCTTTGTCGCTGGCGCTTGACGCACAGTTGTAATCACGCCTGCGTCCCGTTAGACGGCAGCTACGTCGGACTACCACTGGATTGCTTTTGCACAAACCGATGCGCGGCATTTCGCACGGGTTGTCGCAACGCTACATGCTTTACGTACTTGACACAAGTTTCTCTTGTTGATAAGTCGCTATCAGATCTAGCGAACGATGTCTTTTTCTCGTACAACGCCTTCAGCATCTATACGTGGAACGCCAATTATGTCTCGCGGGACACTATCAAACTAGCAGGGATGCATACCTTCTTAGACAGACTCTCGTCACATGCTCTTGGCCGGATACGCAAACTCACTCTTTGGCTTCCTCCCATTCGCGATATGTCCCTTGACAACGGGTTGTTTGACTGGCAGTCATGGCAAGCGAGTATCCAGATTCTCGCTACTAGAGCAACGTTACCTGCGCTAAGCTTGACTGTCCAGATTGGCAGCGATTGGTACGAGGACGACGGGTCAAATACGAGAACGTATTCGAGGGCGCGCATACTCCAAGCCTGTGAAGAAGATTTAGTTAGCCCTCTATTCCAGCTACGGGGACTGAAACTTCTATTCATTTACGCTGCCTGTCCGTTTGGTAGAGATAACGAAGAGGCACGGCTGCAAGTAGAACGCAGATTGGAGCAAATGGTTATGGGCACTGATTACGACGCCTACTGTGTAGGAAAGCCGTATCCTAACAATTACAGCCGGCCCTTTCTTCTCGATACTCACGCATAATCTAATTAGCTACTTCAGCTTGAGGTATAAGAAGATGGTGCAGACCTACAGTTCTTATGTGCATTGACATAAACAGCAGTACCATAATGATTCATTATAAGAAAAGTAATCAGTAGTATTCAGATCTGCATAGCATGACAATTCTCTTTTGTCAGACTTATGTGAAGGCTCTGCACGGATAAAGGCCAGGTATCATACACAAAGGGTATCTTTACATAACCCAATAGAGATATGCTATGCCATTTCCACCCCAGCTTCCCGGTTTCTCTCTCTCTCTCTCTCATCCTCAATCAGCTAATGCAAAACTCTTCCACTCATCCCTCCAATCCTTACCCATACCCGGCCAAAGCCCCCGGAACGCCGCTTCCATTTCCCCCAATTCGAACAGCTGTAAACCCAGCAACTCATTTTGTTCCCTCACCAACCTACTCGCCTCTTGCTCTCGCGCCACCACACCCCCTTGCCAGTCGTCTCTGGGGTGTAGATCGCAAATCCATGTCCGCGTAAAGTGTCCATATATTCGGGCTCTATTTGCTTCGTGCATGCCAAAGGTGGCACCTTGAACGTTTACTACGACACCGGCATTCACCACGTTTAGTTGGAGGTAATGCAAGGGTGTGGAACTAGCTGGTCTGGCGCTGGAGATTTTGTCGAAAATGCTGGCTGCTAGCTGGCTGTCGATTGCGCAATTGATGAAGGTGATTTGAGCGTTGGTGATCCTCGCATTCCTGTCGACGCGTGAGTCGTTGCCTGTGTAAATGGCGCAATCGAGGTTGAGTTTGAGACTTTGCAGCTTAGGGAATGCACCGAGGGCGGTATAGATGGCAACTTCGGTGGCGTCACCTTGCGTGCGGTGGACTGTCACCGCTAGGCTTGAGAGATCGGAACATGACCCTTCCAAAGACATGAGACCATCGCTTGAGCAGGTCCATCCGGAGAGTGAAAGGTGTTGTAGTGTCAAGCCGTGGTTTTGCTTGATTGTCATCATTGTCGAGTCGTCCACAGCGCCGAGAATAGTGAGATCTTGCAAGCCGGGAAGAGAGGCGAGAAATTTGGTGAGACTGGATGCATCCGTCTCGGGGGTCTGAATTTCCAAACACGATAGTGCTGGGAAGTGCACCGCGTGCGTTGCCCAATTCAAGACGTCGGCTTCTCTATAGCCGGTCATCTTGAGTGTTCGAAGAACGGTGAAGTCTGTGTGTTGCTGCCACCGCGGAAGCTGGGGCTGTCTTCCTCTCAAGGAAAGGCTCGTCAGCTCAGCCTTTGAGCCAGGGGGTCTAATCGTGGAATCAAGAATTCGATCAAATCTTAGTCCCGGGTATGGTCCCTTGATTCTTCCTCGCTGCGGAACTTTTACTCTGGTCTGGACGAGCTCAACCTCGCGTAGCATTGGGCATGCTCGAGATACAATTTCGAATATGGCATCCGGGTGGTAGTCTATTTGGGACCAAGCTGACTTACTGGTGAGAGAGATGGCATGCAGATTCGAGGACTTGATGATACCCAGGTCTTCTGGACTCAAGTCCAAGGGCTCGGGGACTTCAGCGAATGCTCGATTTCGCAGACTACTCAGACGGAACTTCGTGATGTGAAGGCGACACGTGGATAAGTTGTTCTTACGAAGTGATGCGAGTAGACAGAATGGGAGTGTCGTATTGCAGTGAAAGTGCATATCCATGAGCCCCAACAATTTCTCAATAAACTTCGCAAGTGGCATCCATGGCTCGTCAATTTCGAAGGACTCAGATCTAGCAGTCGATGAATTCGTGTCGACTCTACTCCAACGCACTCTTGCGTGTCGATGGATGTCGCCCGTAATCACGACATTTCGAACATATCGGAAGCTATCGTTGGCCTTTAATATGTGATGCCACTGTCCAACATCTTCAGCTAGTTGTTGTGGAGCTGAAACATGCACGACTAGGTCGCGAAAGTATGCCGGAGCAGCAGCGCGACGGCAAGTTCGATTGACCAAAGAAAAGTTCGCCACGTTGGATTTATGCGATGTATCCAGGGACTGGCTTACGGCCTGGAGTACTTCCATTGGTAGCATATCGAGCTGCAGGGGGGCCATTGTGGATAGACAGAATCACTCACTGATGTCACAAGAGTGGGTTTATTATATCTATCGTCTTGTGGTGATCGCACTGGTACCAGCCGTGCTAGTGGGTG